>CAUYLG010028905.1:0-48080 GCA_963573385.1 Cacajao melanocephalus
TATGTTTTTGGAATGGCTGATACTGGTTGCTCCTTTCTATGTGTAGTGCTTCTTTCAGAAGCTCTTGTAAAGCAGGCCTGGTGGTGATGAAATCTCTGAGTTCTTGCTTGTTCTCAAAAAATTTTATTTTTCCTTCACTTATGAGCTTAGTTTGGCTGGATATGAAATTCTGGGTTGAAAGTTCTTTTCTTTAAGGATGTTGAATGTTAGCCCCCACTCTCTTCTGGCTTGTAGGGTTTCTGCTGAGAGATCTGCTGTGAGTCTGATGGGTTTCCCTTTGTGGGTAACCCGACCTTTCTCTCTGGCTGCCCTTAGCATTTTCTCCTTCATTTCAACCCTGGTGAATCTGACAGTTATGTGCCTTGGGGTTGCTCTTCTTGAAGAATGTCTTTGTGGTGTTCTCTGTATTTCCTGGACTTGAATATTGGCCCACGTTTCTAGGTTGGGGAAGTTTTCCTGGATAATATCTTGAAGAGTATTTTCCAGCTTGTATTCATTCTCTTCGTCACATTCGGGTACACCTATCAAATGTAGATTAGGTCTTTTCACATAGTCCCATATTTCTTGAAGCCTTTGTTCATTCCTGTTTACCCTTTTTTCTCTAATCTTGCCTTCTTGTTTTATTTCATTGAGTTGATCTTCAATCTCTGATACACTTTCTTCTGCTTGGTCAATTTGGCTGTTGAAACGTGTGCATGCTTCACAAAGTTCTCGTGTTGTATTTTTCAGCTCCATCAATTCATTTATATTCTTCTCTAAGTTGTTTATTCTTGTTATTATTTCAACAAATCTTTTTTCAAGGTTCTTAGTTTCTTTGCATTGGGTTAGAACATGTTCTTTTAGCTCAGAGAAGTTTCTTATTACCCACCTTCTGAAGCCTGATTCTGTCAATTCTTCGCACTCATTCTCCATCCAGCCTTGTTCCCTTGCTGGTGAGGAGCTGTGATCCCTTGTAGGAGAGGCATTCTGGTTTTGGGTGTGTTCATCCTTTTTGCGCTGGTTTCTTCCCATCTTTGCGGATTTATCCACCTGTCGTCTTTGTAGTTGTTGAGTTTCAGATTGGGTCTCTGAGTGGACGTCCAGTTTGTTAATGATGAAGTTATTTCTTTCTGTTTCTTAGTTTTCCTTCTAACGTTCAGGCCCCTCTGCTGTAGGACTGCTGACGTCCACTCCAGGCCCTACTTGCCTGGGGATCACCTGCAGTGGCCTCCGCGCTTTCGCTGGGAGCTGCAATCCTGAGCTGCTCCTAATTGGCCGTCTTGGATCCGTCCCACAGTTTCAGAATGTTTTGTTTGCTTGATTGAGAGCAAGAAATGATTAAACTGTAAAATAAAAATAAAATGTTTATCAGTCCAAATGGATTGGAAAAGATCTCCTGTTTTCCAATACAGTATAATCAACAAATGCGATAATGATTTTTACCAAGGATTTATTACATGAATTTCCTCAAAATGTTGATTTAGATCATTTGACCCATTAAACCCAATTTTAATTTCACATAAAAATTTTGGAAGTTTCTATATCTTGCTAATTTGGTATGAATATTAGAGTATTATAGTCTAAATTTTTTTCTTTCATTTATTTTAAACAATATTTAGAGATGGGTTCTTGCTATTGTCCAGGTTGGTCTTGACCTACTAGTCTCAAGTGACTCCCCCTATCTCAGCCTCCTAAAGTGCTAAATTACAGGTGTGAGTCTAAATAATTTTGATTTAATCTGTTTAATACATATTACGTTCACATAGTTCAAAACTCAGAAACTTTAGAAGGTATGCAAAATATAAAAGTCTACCTTCTATACATGATCCTCAGCTGCTCAGTGCCGCTCATCTCTATGAGTAACCACTGTTAGATTCTTATGAATCATTCTAGTGTTATTCTGTGTGCAAATGGAGCAGGTACAAATACAGACCAATGCTGCATTCCGTTTCTCAGCTTCCTTGTCTTCTCTGTGGCAGTGACTAGGGCTTACCATGCTCTGCATGTAGAAACAGCTATCCCTTGGCCTTTCTCCTGGCTCTCTCCTCCCTCTCTAGCACTCCTCTCCCTTCTCCCTGGCAGGCACTGCTTCCTTTGTGTCCTGTACAAACCAGTTCTTCTGTTTTCACATGACATATTCTTCCTGAGTGATCTCATCTATTCCCTTCAGGCATAAATAAAGGTATTAGCATCAAAGCCATTTGTGGACAAGAAAAGTCTTTTCAGAAAAGATGAATCTGCAGAAAAAAGGAGGAAGTTGTTAGAAAAGAGCAACAGTAAGGGGATTTCTAAATGGAGGGAACAGCATTTAGAAAAGCCAAATGCATAAAAGAGGGGCAAGACCACAAACTGAGTTACCAGGTCAATGTCTAACCTAAAAAATATTTGTTGCTAATGTTGACCTAATAATGAATGATGTCCAAGGAATATTTTTTACCAAAAGTAATTATTTTGCTAAATCAACCATACAAATTATGGAAACAAATGAAACTCAACCTAAAAGAACTGAGTCTGCGTGCAAAGTGAAATGTGAATAAAATTGAAAACTAACACATGGTCTACGAGTAAACTAGTTTCTCACCCTCCTGGTCATTGCCAGTGTACTGCTCTGCTTAGGTCACCCTACGTGTGGAGAGGTCACCCAAGCAGTTTTGCAGATTGGGAATTTGTGAACCTGTCTCAAGATCTATAAAACATATTGCAACAGAACTTCAAACCACACTTTGCCACATGGATGGGAGACCTTCGTTTCTACTTTTTTCTGCTTTTTAACTCTATAAACCATAATAAGGACATGTCAAAACCCAGTTGCTTTCTAACGTAACACAATGAAAGGCATTAGCTTTCTTTTTGGAAACCATTTTTTAAAATAAACATTTTCTTTTTCTTAGATTTGTCATTCTCTCCGCTGAGAGAATAGTCTTCCAAAGTTACAAATTCTTGCCCAAAAGCCAGAAGGAAAAGAAGTCATTCTGAACATAGGTTAGCTGAAGAACATTTCTGCCCCTGTGAGGACAGTGTTCTGACTATCTAGATCACAGGATTTTTGCCTTTAGGATAATACTTTCTGTTAACAAACCTTTATAATCTAAATTGACTGTTTCCATGTCTGTAAGAGTCTCATAGCTATATCTACAAAGGACCAAGAAGGAACCTGGGGAACTGGTTCCTACTGCAGAAACAGACTGTGGTCATAGTCCTGTCACTTCATTTCCCTGGATTCCACTGTGTTCAACTGTGCTAACATCACAGAACTGGTAAGAGAATCAGATAAAATAAAATTACTTTTAAATCATAGATGCTATCATACAGTTGTAGGAATATTCTAAACTTGGACTTACATCTTGTTTGGGGTGATACCATACTTACATTTCTTTTTATTGCAATGAGATGGAAATAGCAGAATACCAACAAATAAAGCATTTCGTATTCCCTTAATTATCTGTGTGGTGCGATGATTGACAATAGCTAGATTGCCCCCCGTTCTCTGCCTAAAGGTGGGACTCTTCATCCATCTGTCCTGAGCTCCAGGACCAAGGTCTGTTAGTTGGTAGCTGGGGAATAGATGACAAAAGCTTTCCTCCAAAGTTTTAAATCCAAGTCTCTGTGGGGAACCCCCACATAAGAAAGGGTACATTCTGACTGTTTTCATCCTTTCCCCAGGGCAGAACTATTACCTCAATGAAAAATACAATTATAGCTTCATTGTAGGAGATTTACAGATATTACCTACATACTCTCACCATAGCCTGTCTTTCAGAAAAAGGCATGGTGACCATGGCTTACTTTGCTGAAGAACAATGGTCTTGACCTAACCATCTTCAATGAGAAGAAAAAAATCATTACATGGAAATGGCAGAGGTCTCAAGCCGATTTGGAAATTTTCAGGAAAGTGTTCTCATAACAAGTAGTGTGGTATGATTAGAAAAGAATAGTCCTAAAGTGAGATCTGAATTCTAGTCTGGCTACCTGACTTTGTGCTGTGTCACTTTCATAAATTCCAACATTTGCAGTGTCAGCTTCCTTACCACCAATGCACGCCCACGATCTCTAAGTCCACTTACAAGGCCAACACACTGTGGTTTTTCTAATCACAGCTGTCTTTAATGTTTGCATCCTGATTTGACATATTGGAGGGGAGAACAAAATGAAGTTTGAGTCTCTCAATCTTTTTCAGTTCGTTTTAAAAAACTAAACTTTTTAATTGAGAGGCAAAATCTTAGTGGGTCTAATAAAGGCCTGACAATGACTTTCCTCTTTTCATGCAAATGTGGAAGGATGCTATCTGCATATGGGCTAATTTTGTCCACCACTGAACCAGAACAGATCCAATGAACTATGCCTGAATGTCTATCTCAGTGAGACTGCAAGGGGCACTGATGAATAAGAGTTAAGATGAGAGGAGATGAGGTCTCTATATCAAACAGATGATCTATTTGCATCTAAAAGCCACTGTGTCATGTTTTTGAAAGAGAAAAATATTCTCTAGCTACTTTAAATGCTATGAAGCAATTGTGGAGTTTCTATTCAACAGAACGAAAAGCAAGAACCAAGAGTTGTTTGATCATTTGTTTGTTTGCTTTTGAGACAGAGTCTCACTCTGTCACCAGACTGGAGTGCAGTGGCACACTATATCAGATCACTACAACCTCTGCCTACCAGGTTCAAGTGATTCTCCTGCCTCAGCATCCCGAGTAGCTGGGACTACAAACACACACCACCATACCCAGCTAATTTTTGTATTTTTAGTAGAGACAGGGTTTCATCATGCTGGCCAAAATGGTCTCTATCTCTTAACCTCATGATCCACCTGCCTCCCAAAGTAAATAGGATTATAGGCATGAGCCATGGTGCCCAGCCAAACCAAGAGTTTTAAGTTCTGTTCAGACTTCAAATACTTAAGTATCAGCATTTTAATAAATACAGACTAAAGGCACAGCTTCCCCTACATCAATGTCTCTCAGTTTACATACAATGTAAAAAAAACAACTTGAGGCATCATCAGTCAAAGATTTCTTAACATATTCTTTTAAAGTAATGAGATAAGGAGTTAAGTACAGGGAAGTCATCTCACAGAAGGGTCGATTTTAATAACAACAGAAACAAGTCTTGATTTTCTCTAAACAAAGGTAATCTCGGTAAATTCAGATAAACAAAAAATAGAAATAATAAAAATCACCTAGTGAACCAGCAACCAACAGAATGGGAAAAAATTTTTGCAATCTACCCATCTGACAAAGGGCTAATAACCAGAATCTATAAAGAACTTAAACAAATTTACGAGAAAAAAAAATCCCATCAAAAAGTGGGCGAAGGATATGAACAAACACTTCTCAAAAGAAGACATTTATGCAGCCAACAAAGATATGAAGAAAAGCTCATCATCACTGGTCATTAGAGAAATGCAAATCAAAACCACATTGAGATACCATCTCACAGCAGTTAGAATGGCGATCATTAAAAAATCAGGAGACAACAGATGCTGGAGAGGATGTGGAGAAATAGGAACACTTTTACACTGTTGGTGGGAGTGTAAATTAGTTCAACCATTGTGGAAGACAGTGTGGTGATTCCTCAAGGATCTAGAACTAGAAATATCATTTGACCCAGCAATCCCATTACTGGGTATATACCCAAAGGATTATAAATTGTTCTATTATAAAGACACATGCACATGTATGTTCATTGTGGCACTATTTATGTTAGCAAAGACTTGGAACCAACCCAAATGCCCATCAATGATAGACTGGATAAAGAAAATGTGGCACATATACACCATGGAATACTATGCAGCCAAAAAATGATGAGTTCATGTCCTTTGTAGGGACATGGATGAACCTGGAAACCATCATTTTCAGCAAACTGAGACAAGAACAGAAAACTAAACACCACATGTTCTCACTCATAAGTGGGTGTTGAACAATGAGAACACATGAACACAGGGAGGGGAACATCACACACCGGGGCCTGTTGGGAGGTAGGGGGGACTAGGGGAGAGATAGCAGGGGCTGGGGGAGATTGGGGAGGGATAACATTAGGAGAAATACCTAATGTAGATGGCAGGGGGATGGATGCAGCAAACCACCATGGCACATGTATACCTATGTAAAAAACCTGCACGTTCTGCATGTGTATCCCAGAACTTAAAGTATAAAATAAATCAATAATCACCTGCAAGTCCAGCAATCTGTTATCATTTCCATGTGTTTCCTTATATTCTTTTTTCATGAATATATACCTGTTGTTTTAACAAAAATGGGACCACAGTGCACGTACTAATATTTAACCTGTTTTTCTCACAAACACTATCTATTGAACATCCTTATATGTCCCTAAATTTTCATGTGTAATCAGCTTTGTACTGCCACTCCAAGGAGACCTAGTGCTTCCTCTGAGATGCTTGAGGAGTTTCAGGATTTGAAGAATGGCTGAGTGGACAGAATTCCATTTTTCCACCTCCATCCCAATCTCTACCTTCATCAGCAGAACCTATTTTTTAAAATGAAAATGTACTCTAGGTATATCTTTTACTTATAAAGGATCTGGTACTAGCCAGGCACAGTGGCTCATGCCTGTAATCCCAGCACTTTGGGAAGCCAAGGCAGATGGATCACTTGAAGTCAGGAGTTTGAGACCAGCCTAACCAACATGGTGAAACCCCATCTCTACTAAAAAAAAAAAAAATATACAAAAATTAGCCAAGCGTTGTGGTGGGTGCCTATAATCCCAGCTACTAAGGAGGCTGAGGCATGAGAATTGCTTGAACCTGGGAGGTGGAGGTTGCCGTGAGCCAAGATCTCACCACTGCACTCCAGCCTGGGTGACAGAGTGAGACCTTGTTTTGAAAAAAAAATAGAAGGGTCTGGTGCTAAATAGGAAAATCAATAATCGCTGTTTTATATCATTTTTAACATCTATCATTTGGGGCACATATATGTTTCACATCCTGATGAATAGATCCCCTTTGGCATAGTAGGTAGGATGCAGATTTCCTAGATTTGAATCCCAATTCTACCACTGACCAGCTGTGTGATTATGTTGGTTTTAAAATATGTCCATAAGTTCTTCAACACTCCTCTCATCAAACTGTGGAGTCTAATTCTCTTCCTCTAGAAAATCGACCAGCCTTATTGACTCAGTTCTTTTTTGTTTTGTTTTGATTTTTTGTTTTTTGATACAGTCTTGTTCTGTTGCCCGGGCTGGAGTGCAGTGGCACAATCTCAGTTCACTGCAACCTCTGCTTCCCGGTTCAAGTAATTCTCATGCCTTAATCTCCCAAATAGCTGAGATCGCAGGTGCCCGCCACTACGCCCAGCTAATTTTTGTATTTTCAGTAGAGATGGGGTATCACCATGTTAGCCAGGGTGGTCTCGAACCCTTGACCTCAGGTGATCCACTTTGGCCTCCCAAAGTACTGGGACTGCAGGAGTGAGCCACCGTGCTGGGCCTGACTCAGTTCTAAAGAAAAGACTGCCGCAGAAGTGTCTTGGCATGGCTTCCAAGGCTAGATCATGACAGGCTTCGTGACTGAAGTAGAGTATTCACTTCTCTTTGCCTCACTTTCCTTATCTGTGAGACGAGAAAAATAATAGTATCAATTTCATAGAATTCTTTTTATAATTTCATAGTTAATATACATGAAAACCTTATCACATGTGGCTTGTAAGCAGTATAAAATTACAATCTTCTATTAAGTTGATTTTTACTTTTTAGAAATTTCTGCCTGTATGTGGTATATATATTCATATGCAGCTAAAACTCTGCAGGTAACTATGACTATTTTCTTAGATATTTATACACATAGAATTGCTGTATCAAGATGTATGCATTCCTTCAGAAAACATTGTTGTTGAACTCAATTCTCACTTTGGAATGAGAAACATTATTCTATTTAATTATAAAAGGCACATGGCATCAATTAGTCCTGATTTTTTGGGTGGATGTTCCCATCACTTCTAAATCAGCTCTCATATTTTCATTAAAAAATTAGAAATCAGCCAGGCAAAGTGGCTCATGCCTATAATTCCAGCACTTTGGAAGGCCAAGGCAGATAATCACGAGGTCAAGAGATCGAGCCCATCCTGGTCAACATGGTGAAACCCTGTTTCTACTAAAAAATACAAAAATTAGCTGGGTGTGGTGGCGCATCCCTGTAGTCCCAGCTACTCAGGAGGCTGAGGCAGGAGAATTGCTTGAACCCAGGAGGCGGAGGTTGCAGTGAGCTGAGATTGTGCCACTGCACTCCAGCCTGGTGCCTGGCAACAGAGCGAGACTCTGTCTCAAAAAAAAAAAAAAATTAGAAATCAAGATCATTTTTTCATATGATTGTTGGCTGCATAAATGTCTTCTTTTTAAAAGCGTCTGTTCATATCCTTTACCCACTTTTTTATGGGGTTGTTTTTTCTTGTAAATTTGTTGAAGTTCTTTGTAGTATCTGGATATTAGCTCTTTGTCAGATGGGTAGATTGCAAAAATATTTTCCCATTCTGTTGGTTGCTGGTTCACTCTAATGATAGTTTCTTTTGCTGTGCAGAAGCTCTTAAGTTTAATTAGATCCCATTTGTCTATTTTAGCTTTTGTTGCCTTTGCTTTTTGTGTTTTAATCATGAAGTCCTTGCCCATGTCTATGTCCTCAATGGTATTGCCTAGGTTTTCTTCTAGGTTTTTATGGTGTTAAGTCTTATGTTTAAATCTTTAATCCAACTGGAGTTAATTTTTGTATAAAGTGTAAGGAAGGGATCCAGTTTCAGCTTTCTGACTATGGCTAGTGAGTTTTCCCAACACCATTTATTAAACAGGGAATCCTTTCCCCATTGCTTGTTTTTGTCAGGTTTGTCAAAGATCAGAAGGTTGTAGATGTGTGGTATTACTTCCGAGGCCTCTCTTCTGTTCCATTGGTCTATATATCTGTTTTGGTACCAGTACCATGCTGTTTTGATTACTGTAGCCTTGTAGTATAGTTTGAAGTCAGATAGCATGATGCCTCCAGCTTTTTTTTTTTTTTTTTTTTTTGCTTAGGATTGTCTTGGCTATGTGGGCTCTTTTTTGATTCCATATGAAGTTTAAGGTGTTTTTTTCAGTTTTGTAATGCTCATCATCACTGGTCACTAGAGAAATGCAAATCAAAACCACATTAAGAAACCATCTCATACCAGTTAGAATGGCGATCATTAAAAAAATCAGGAGACAACAGATCCTGGAGAAGATGTGGAGAAATAGGAACACTTTTACACTGTTGGTGGGAGTGTAAATTAATTCAACCATTGTGGAAGATAGTGTTGTGATTCCTCAAGGATCTAGAACTAGAAATACAATTTGACCAAGCAATCCCATTACTGGGTATATATCCAAAGGATTATAAATTGTTCTTTTATAAAGACACAGGCACACATATGTTCACTGTGGCACTGTTTACAATAGCAAAGACTTGGAACCGACTCAAATGCCCACCAAGGAGAGACTGAATAAAGAAAATGTGTCACATATACACCATGGAATACTATGCAGCCATAAAAAAGGATGAGTTCATGTCCTTTGCAGGGACATGGGTGAACCTGGAAACTATCATTCTCAGCAAACTGACACAAGAACAGAAAACCAAACACCACATGTTCCCACTCATAAGTGGGTGTTGAACAATGAGAACACACAGACACAGGGAGGGCAACATCACACACTGGGGCCTATTGGGGGGTGGGGGGGCTAGAGGAGGGATAGCAAGAGACGGGGGGATTGGAGAGGGATAACATTAGGAGAAATACCTAATGTAGACGATGGGGGATAGATGCAGCAAACCACCATGGCATGTGTATACCTATGTAACAGTCCTGTGTGATCTGCACATGTACCCCGGAACTTAAAGTATAATAACAAAAAAAAGAAAAAAAATTGAAATAAAGATAAAAGCAAAACATACTTGAGTTAGCAAGAAATCTTATAAACTTCTATGTCTTTTGCTATAGAACTAATAAGACGGAGTTCTGTTAGTGTGTAGCAAGATGGAGTTAGTTTTTATAAAGTATCTAATTATGGGCCTGGGATTGGATGTGAATACAATGTAAAAAGATGTTATAATGACGAGGTGGCTCATGCCTATAATCCCAGCACATTGGGAGGCCGAGGCAGGCAGATCATGTAAGGTTGGGAGTTCAAGACCAGCTTGGTCAACATAGTGAAACCCTGTCTCTACTAAAAATACAAAAATTAGCTGGGCATGGTGGTGCAAACCTGTAATCACAGCCACTCAAAAGGCTGAGGCATGAGACTCTCCGGACCCAGGAAGTGGAGGTTGTAGTGAGCTGAGATGGCACCACTGCATTCCATAAATGAAGAGCCTATATAAGTCAGGGTGCCTTGAATTGCAATGAGAGACAACTCAACCCAAAATGACTTAAGAAAAAGAAATTATCAACTTATATATGTATTCATATTAGCTTCAGGCAAGGCTGGGTCCAGTATTCACCGAATCTCATTCTGTCTCTGACTCTTGATTTCTCAGCCGTGCTTTCTTCTATGCTTGCTTCGTTTCCAAATGGCCTGTCTTCAGGTCAGGGCCCCTGACACTCCCAGGTTTATGTCTTTCGGTTTTATAACATTCTAGTCAACGTTCTCACTTGTAACTGCTCACTCTGACCCTGAGGAGTAAACAGAAAAGGAGTTCATTAAAAGTCTGCTTTGCAGGCTACAGAATTGTTGTAAAGGCCGTAGAACCTTGCCTGCAGCCAAACTTCCAACATGCACAGTTTAAAGAAACTACAGCCAGCACCACCACTGCCTCTGCCACCAACACGGAGGACTTTCTTCGCACTGGTGGCAAGAGTTCAAATACTGCTGGCATCAAAGCCACTTCAGACCCAGGAATTCAATCACGTAATCACTGCCACTCCCAAAGCCACACATCTCAGTTGCCATCCTCACCAAACAGTGCCCCAAGAGCTTCCTTCTTTAAGGTGTTGACTTCTCAGTCTAACTTTCCCATAACTGAGTGATTGCTGAAGTCATCTAACTCACATACCTGTTTCCTACAGCAAAAAGGATGGGGATAGCAGCAAGTTTTCCATGTTCTACCTTGGTGAAACAAGGCTCACGTGCAGAAAATTCTCTGAAACTTAAGAATTTTGCTCACAGTTGGTGGGCCAGAAAACATGAGGAATGTCTGGAAGAATAGATCCAGGGGAGAGAGAGTCTTTTAATGTGTTCTGCCAGAAATCTAGGATCTAATTTTCATGGTCGTGGCAAAGGTCGTGTATGGCAGCTGAGCAATCACTCTCCTGATTTGGGAACCCCTGATTTGTCACATGCCCACTCCTAGAGCTTGATGTCGCAGCCAGTCCCATTTGAACTCATAATAGAACTGACAGTCAAGGAATAATAGACACAGACGGCAAAATCACTCAGTGTCCACCACAGAACCCCACCCTGGTTTTTACAGGGTTCCACCAAACCCCGGAGCTATTGTCTCTATTGTCTCTACCTGCCTCTCCCTGCTGTTCCCTGAACTGCAATTCGTGACTAATTCAGTCCGCAGATCCCGGCCACACTCCTGCAGAGCCAGAACAGCAGCATTATGCAAATCATACGTATTCTGCTACCTGGGTTCTGGGACCAAAAGATACAGAGGTAGGAAGAGAGAAGAGAATTCCTCTGGAGGAACTACTCTGGGGACTAATGAGAATTGAAGGGGCAAAAAAAAAAAAAAAAAAAAAAAAAGAGAGAGAATGAAAAGCTTGTTTCTTAAAGGCAGAGCTTTTGCTTTCCCTTCCATAAGCAGCAAAGGTTTATGCTCTCTACTTTCTTGTTCTACTCTAGATTTACCCACGTATTTAGGGTGCTTAGCAAAAGAAGAAGAAGGAAAAGCAGACAGAAGTGAAAGAAAAGAATTTGATGGCTCTGTTCAGAGCCATTTCTGAGAAGGATGTGGCACCACCTCGCACTGCTTCATATGCCTATGGGTGTATGTGTACATATGTGATTAATATAATATATACATACACATAATGTTCAATTTGATTTCTTCTTGCACTCTAAAACATTAGTGAGACAGCAAGTGATATCAGGTGAACTGTTTTTAAGCTCACATTATAACAAACATGTCAAAAATTGCACACTGAACAACCCAGCCAAAAATATGAGACAGAAGAAAAACACAATCAGCATTATTGACATATTAGAGTACTTCTAGAATATACCGACAATTCAAAACTGAAGAATTGGTTTCTCTTGCTTAACTTCAAGAAGTGTTCACATGTTATTATTGCGCAATTTTAGTCTATTTTTCCTTTGAAAAATCTGCAGTTTAAATTTTTCTTTTGATCCAACAGTTGTTTAATGAAGTATAATTATTAAAAATTTGAATGTTGAAGAGCTTTTTAAAAGTTTATTGGCTGAGCATGACCACTCAGCCTGTAATCCCAACACTTTGGAAGGCCAAGGCAGGAGGATCACTTGAGCCCAGGAGCTCAAGACCAGCCTAGGCAACATAGGGAGACTTTGTCTCTGCAAAAATTAAAAAATAGAAAATAGCCAGAAGGCAGCTAGCACCTGTGGTCTCAGCTACTTGAGAGGTGGAGGTGGGAGGGTCACTTGCCTCTGCAAGGTCAAGGCTGCAGTGAGCCGTGGCACCACTGCACTAGCTTAGGCCAGGTATGTAATCCAAATACTTCAGTAAGCCAAGGCAGGCAGAGTGTTTGAGCCCAGGAGTTTGAGACCAGCCTGGGCAACATGATGAATCCCCATCTCTACCAAAAAGATGCAAAAAATAGCCAGGAATGGTGGGGCACACCGGAAGTCCCAGCTATTCAGGAGGCTGAGGTGGGAGGATGGCTTGAGCCTAGGAAATGGAAGTTGCAGTGAACTGAAACCATGCCACTGCACTCCAGCCTAGGTAACAGAGTAAGATCCTGTCTCAAAAAAAAAGTGTATTATTAATTTATAATTTTATTGCCTTATTTCAGAAAGTGCTATTGATATTATTTCAATCCTTTGAACTTTACTGAGGGGTGTGTGTGTGTGTGTGTGTGTGTGTGTGATTTGTGTGGCCTAAGATATGGTAAATTTTCATGAATGTTCCTTATGCACCTGAAAATAAGACACTGTTTGATATAAGTTCTGTCTTATTTGTAATTCTGGACCTGATCCAGCAATCTGTTAAAGCATAATGGGTCATTATGAAGTTCTAGGCATGCAGAGAATGTCCTCACCCAAGGATATTAAAAAGGCATATCAGCTGGGCGTGGTGGCTCACACCCGTAATCCCAGCACTTTGGGAGGCCTAGACGGGTGGATCATTTGAGGTCGGGAGATCAAGATCAACCTGGCCAACATGGTGAAACCCCATGTCTACTAAAAATAATAATTTAAAAAAATACAAAAAATTAGCCAGGCATAGTGGCATGCACCTGTTATCCCAGCTACTCAGGAGGCTGAGGCAGGAGAATCGCTTGAACCTGAGATCATGCCACTGCGCTCCAGCCTAGGCAACATAATGAGACTAAATTTCAAAAAAAAAAAAAAAAAAAAAAAAAAGCATATCAGAAACTGACACTGAAGTGGCACTCAAAGAAAAATCCTGAGAATAAAGAAGCAGAGAGAAAATGCAAACAAGTAGCTGAGTCATATGAAGTGCTGTCAGATGCTAAAAAACCAAACATCTATGAAAAGTATGGCAAAGAAGGATTAAATGGTGGAGGAGAAGGTGGAAGTCATTTTGGCAATATGTTTAAGTTTGGCTTCACATTTCAACCCAAATGCTGTCTTCAGGGAATTTTTTGGTGGAAGGGACCCATTTTTATCTTCTTTGATGACCCATTTGAGGACTTTTTGGGAATCCAAGGGGTCCCTAAAGAAGCAGAAGCAAAGAAATGGGGATATTTTTCTCTGTTTTCAGTGGATTTCCATCTTTTAGAAGTTGATTTTCTTCTTTTGGTACAGGATTTACTTCATTCGAGTCAGCAGGTCATGGGGCCTCAATTTATTCTGTTTCACATCATTTGGTCATAATGGGATGGACAACTTCAACTATATATCAACTTCTACTAAAATAGTTAATGGCAGAAAAATCACTATGAAGAGAATTGTCAAGAATGATCAAGAAAGAGCAGAAGCTGAAAAAAGATGGCCAGGTAATGTCCTCAACAAAAGATAGTAAGGAACAACTGCTGTGCTTGGATAACAAGTAATTCAACGCTCACATTTAATGTTAAACTATAACAAGCACCTTTTGAGGATTAACAGAAACATTTTTTGAACATTTCAAATGCATTCAGCTTTCAGTATAATTGCACTTAATCTAAAATATTTATAAACAGCTATCAGAGCCCCTATTTGTCATAGACTTTTGAGTTTATTGTTTGGACCATGTATTAGATTGGTACAAAAGTAATTGTGGCTTTTGCCATTACTTATAATAATAGGACCATCTATTTGGCCTTTGAAATTGTTGTGAATATCTGCATGCACTTTGCTTTAAAAACAAATACTACAAAATGAGCCACAATCTTTAATAGTAGATGGACAAGACTAACACAATCGTGGATCTACATTCCCAGTGTGTCTGAAACCTGAGCCAAGTAATGTCAGCCTGCTGTGAAGTTAACATTGCTAAGACAAGTCTTCTACAAAAATAATTTCAAATTTTTTCAGTATCTGGTAGAGAAAAATGTTAATGCATTAGCGGTAATACATTTCTGGTTTAATATAAATTAAGAATGTTTTCCAGTTGTGCATGAATGTTGGCAACTTAGTAAGTTCTGAAAAAAGTATGTAATGTTAAACTTAGGTTTAAGAAAGTAAAGCTAGTAAGTTGAATCTTTGTCATTTGCTTAAAAAAAAAGAAATGTAAATATGTTTGGTACATTAAAGAAACATAACATTACAATGAGTTGATGACATTTCATACATTTAAACTTCACCTAATTAAAAAATAATTGATATTTATCACTACTCTTATGTGGAAACTTCTAGAAAAGAAAAATAATGCACAGGCACCAGCATAAGAACAGTTCTTAGTTGATAATCTAATTCCTTTGATATTGTTAACATTGTTTGGATCATTCACTCCAATATAGGCTGTGGTCTTCCCAAAAAAGTTTTAGAACATTAGTTATTCATTCTAAAAACAAATTTATCCTGATCTGATGCTGATCACTATAATTATTAAGAATAAAATTCATCAAATGTTAAAAATTAATTAAGTCACAGAAAACACAATGAGTGGTCAAAAGTATTGCTCCCCATCTAGGCTAAGAACAACTTTCTCTTTTGATTATTTTATGGATATATCTTTTATAGTTAATTTAATTAGGCAATTCAACATTTTTGTACCTATTGCATTTTATAATATAAAGAAAAATTTCTGAGGCTATCACCTATCAGTTTCTTACAAGTTTTTCTGCATATGGCAACAAATTGAAAATGTTGTGCTTATGAGAAGCTAGATATGGTGTGTATTGAGAATTGTATATTGTAATTGTGGTTTCCTGGGTAGTGGCCCTCAAGAACTCAAAAATGATGGCAATAGAGTTCTTTGTTAGACAATTACTAGATATTTTTGTAGGAGATTGTAACCCAGGAAGGAAAAGTCATGGAGAACAGTTTAGTTCCCAGCATGCACAAATGAGAGATGTAGAGGGGACAATCTATCTCGGCAGATTCTTGAGGAAAGGGAATCTTGGGTATCATATTTTGAGTACCCTGCTCCCTATGGCAAGACTATGCCCATAAAGATATGGACATATCAATCTTGATATTAACAAATATTTGATTTATCTAATGCCTGTTGTTAAGATTTCTATGTCTACCACATAACCTTCTAATGAGATGTACCTTACAGGAGAGAATAAGCTCTTCACTCTGATTATGAGTCTTTATTCCCATGATAGTTATTTTTCACTTTAAGTTAATAAATTCACATTCCAACATTTCCCACGGTTTCCTGGGTGGTTCAGGTTTAATCAGTGACACAGGACTTCTAGAAATTGGCAATTATTAGCAGACTCTGCCTAAGTCCACTTATAAATGTTCGTCTGTTTGGGGATTTATATACTGAGATCAGAAACTAAGCCACCATGGCTACAATATTAAAAATGAGAAAAGATCTGTAAACAAAGTAAGAATCCACAGTTTACTAGGAATAAGGTAATCAGAAACGGCTGATAACACAAGCTGGATTTCACCATCCACCACTATACAGAGGACCCAATCATCTAAAACCTACAGATGAACATCTTCTCAGAGCCAGGGACAGAAGTGAATGTGGCTCAAATGGCCTCTGATGTAAGATATTCTTCCCCACACAATTTCAATTTTATGATGAACAGATAGTGTGTGTCAGAGAGAGGGACCCTCTTAATGGGTTTTCTTGATGATTAGCTTAGAAATCAAGCTAATAGCAGCCCAAACATGTCACTGCAGTGGCTGATAGAATAGATATTGATAAAGAAAGTAGGAAAGAGGGGGCAGAGTCAGGGAAACTTTCAATCTAACTACATAGCATATATCTTGGGCCTGACCCAGTAAAGAACTTGTATGTCCTAATTCACATGTAAATTATTCTGCCAGCATGACTGCTTCCACTATGCTTACCATAGCGAATATTAACTAACCTCTTTTCAATCTCCCAGACGTACAAGGGACCATGTTTCAATTTCTGGATAAACTATGGACTTTAGTTAATAATAATGTGTCAATACTGGCTCATTAACTGTAAGCTACGTACCATACTAATGTAATAGATGCATGAACAGAAATTTTCTCAAGTGTAGGTTTTGCCACAGCCAGATAACAAGTCATTAGCTAACAATAACTGAGTGATTAGTATGTGTCAGCTGGTTATGACTGATAGTTTTGTTTTATTTTATTTTATTTTATTTTATTTTGAGATGGAGTCTCACTCTGTTGCCCAGCCTAGAGCACAGTGGCACAATCATGGCTCAATGCAGCCTCAGACTCTTGACCTCAAGTGATCCTCCCACCTCAGCCTCCCAAAGTGGTAGGATTACAGGCATGAGCCACTATGCCTGGCATAGCTGATAGTTTTAACTAGAACCAAAAGGATAAAGTGGGGTGAAAGAGCACCTTTTCAACAAAAGAGGGTGCTGTCTTCAAAATAGAAAAGGTTTTGCAGAGACAAAATAAATGTTTTAATTTGCATTTCTCTAATTGCGAGATTGAACATCTTTTCATATATTTAAGTGTAATTTTTATATCTTCTTTGTGAGTTATCTATTTCTGTCTTTTTCCCATTTTTCTAATGATTAGTTATCCTCTTCCCCATATTTTTTTATTTTAATTTTTAAAATAGAATTAGAAGTAGGTGTTTTAGAACAATTGCAGGTTTATAGAAATCTTGAGAAGATTATACAGAGAGTTGCCATATACCACACACCCAGTTTTCCCTATTATTAACATTTTACATTAGTATGGTATATAGTTTACAATTAAGGAACCAACATTGATACATAATTATCAATATGGTATATTAATGTTATAAAGTCCGTAGTTTATCCCAATTTCCTGAGTTTTTACCTAATGTGTTTTTCTGTGCTAGGATCACATCTAGGATACAACATAGCATGTAGTTGTGTATCTACTCAGGTTCCTGCTGGCTGTGCAGTTTCTCAGACTTTGCTTCCTTTTGATGATCTTGACAGTTTGGAGGAACTGGTCAGGTATTTTGTAGGATGCTGCACTATTAGAATTTATCTGACGTTTTTCTCATGATAAGACTGGGGTTATTGGTTCTGTGGGGAAAGACCTCAAAGGAAGAGTGCCACTCTCATCACATCATAGGGTACATTCTACCAACAAGTGATAGATGAATATTGATGTTGACTTCAATAACCTGGCTCAAGTAGTAGTGTTTGTCAGTAGATAACTACTGTAAAAATACTTTTCCTCCTTCTTTTATACTGTATTCTTTGCAATGAGGTCACTATGCACATTCCACACTTTCTGGATGGGGAATTATGTTGCATCTCCTTGAGGGTGAGATAACTACACAAATTATTTTAAATTCTTCCATACAGATTTGTTCCTTCTCATCCATTTATTACTTTAGTCAATCATTTATTTATATCAGTATAGACTCATGAATATGTATTTTGTACTAGGCTATAATCCAAATCCAATACCCTTTTATTTATTTTGTTGTTCAAATTGATTTAATTTTGGCCAGTAAGAACTCTTCCAAGTTGGCTCCTATGCATCTTTGACACACCCTCATGGTTATGGGTTTCAGTTTTTTTGCGTGTGTGTGTGTGTGTGTGTGTGTGTGTCGCATTTCCTTACTTTCTGCTATCACAAGATGCTCCAGGATCATCTTGTATAGTATTTGTCCAGGTGGTAGAATCAGCCATTTCTCCAAGGTGCCCTGGTTTCTTTCGTTGGAGAATGGTATGAGAAATCATGATCTGGGTACTAAGTGTGCTTTTTGATACTGGTGTGTTTTCCCTTCTATTTTACAGAAAGAGTTATTTTATATTTGAGAGATAAATCCTTTATCTCTGCTATATGTTTTATCTGGTTTGTCAGTTATCTTTTGAGGTTATTTGTGATGTTTATGATATGTAAACATTTTATATTCATTTAATACATCAATCTTTTCTGTTACTGCATTTTGACTCACAGAAAGTTTTTGTAAATACTGATGCTAAAAAGTAATTCACACATATTTTCTTCTAGTATTTGTATAGTTTCATTTATGTATAAATCCATACAAAGTTTTAATCAACTTTTCATTTTCTTCACAAATAAAAAGTCAATTAGAATTATGATTGGGATGAAACTGAAAATATAGATCACCTGAGGAAGATTGTCATCTTAACAATATTGAGTCTTACAATCTGTAAACATAATTAGAGCTCTCCATTTATTTAGGTCTTCATAAGTTTCCTTTTCGATGTTCTGTAGTTTTCAATGTACACATCTTGCATGGCTTTCATTAACTTTATTCCACAATATTTTAAATTCTATTGTAAATAGAGTTTTAAATTTTTTTGATTCATTGATTATTGTTTGCTAGAAATCCAATTTACAAATATTGATTTTGTATTGTGCAAATCTTAAATTCCTGTAATAGTTCTAGTACCTTGTTTGTAAACTCCTTAGGATTTTTTACATATACAGTCAGGTCATCTGCAAATGAGGACCATTTAACTTCTTCCATTTCAATTTTTGTAGTTTTTAACCCTGTTTTTCTTTTTGTATTATATCAGTTAGGCCCTTCAGTGCAATGTTAAAGTAGTAAGAATGGACATAACTTAGTTTGTTCCTAATCATATATACAAATAACTGGGCTGTTTTCCATTGATAATGGTGTTAACTGTGGGGTTTTTTGGTTTTTTTTGTTGTTGTTGGTGTTGTTGTTTTGAGACAGAGTCTTGCTCTGTTGCCAGACGCCAGGCTGGAGTGCGGCGGCGGGATCTCAGCTCACTGCAACCTCCACCTCCCAAGTTCAAGCAATTCTCCTGCCTCAGCCTCCCGAGTAGCTGGGACTACAGGTGCATGCCACCACGCCCAGTTAATTTTTGTATTTTTAGTAGAGATGGGGTTTCACCATGTTGGCCAGGATGGTCTTGATCTCTTGACCTCGTGATCCGCCCACCTCAGTCTCCAAAAGTGCTGGGATTATAGGTGTGAGCCACCATGCCAGGAAACTGTGGGTTTTTTTAATAAGTGACCCTAGTTAATTTAAGGAAATGCTCTTCTATTCTCAGTTTGCTGCAAGTTTTTAATCATAAAATAGTCTTGAATTAAAAAAAAATGTTTTGGTGTCTGTTGAGATGATCTTGTGGCTTTTCCTTTTATATTTATAATACAGTGAATTACATTGATTGATTTTCAGATGTTTAGCCAAACTTGCACTTTCCAAATAAACCTCCTTGGTCATAATGCATAATTCTTTTCATACGTTGTTAGATTTGATTTGATAATATTTTTGCTGAGAATGTTTATTTCTGTTTATAATATATTTTTCTCCATATTTCTATTCTTTGGTTTTGGCATCAAAGTAATTTTGTCTTCATAAAATGGGTTGATAAGTGTTCCTTCCTCTTCTACATTCAAAAAGAATTTGTGTGGAATTGGTATGAATTCTTCCTTAACTGTTTGATAGAATTTACCAGTGAATAATCTGACATGAAGTTTTCTCTGGGGTAAAGTTTTAAAATACAAATCCAATTTATTTCACTGATATAGAGCTGTTTAAGTTTTCTATTCCTTCTTGGGACAGTTTTTATATTTTAAGTAATTTGAATTTCATGACAGTGCTTTTTTAAAGGTATTTGTATATTCCATCTAGATTGCCAAATTTATTAAAGTATTATAACATTCTTCATAAGATGACCATAATATTTATTAAATATCTATGGTAGCTATGATCTGCAATAGTAACTCTCCCTTATTGCTATCAATAATTTATGTCTTTCTTTTTATCTTGATAATTCTGGCAAGAGCATTATCAATTGTATTTATTTTTTAAAGAAATCGGCTTTTGTTTCATTGGATTGCTGGGATTACGGGCACACACCACTAAGCCCAGCTAATTTTTGCATTTTAGTAGAGACGGGATTTCACCGTGTTGATGAGGCAGGTCTCAAACTCCTGACCTCAGGTGACCGGCTCACCTCAACCTCCCAAAGTGCTGGGATTACAGGCGTGAGCCACCACACCTGGTGGCAAACTTAATTTTATCTGCAACTTTAATTCTCCCTTGCCATGTAGCATGAGATACTCACAGGTTATGGGGATTAGGATGTGGACTCTTTAGGGAGCCATTCTTCTGCCTACCATAGGGTCCCTCAGTATTGTTTACAAGCAATAGAAAGTGTCTCTAACTGAAGCAGATGAGGAACTTACTAGATGTATAAAGGCTTAGATCACTGAATTACAGAAAAGCTGAAAAATTTTCTGTTGGAAAGGATGTGAAATCTGGATATCTAGCAAATAGAAGATAATTGGCAATCTCTTTTAATAAACATCACTATCTTGATGAATCAGCTGCAAGCATTTGTATTCTTATGCTGCTCAAGATTCAAATTCTAGGGAGAGAATTGAACTGTCTTATGTCGTGTAATTGATCCATTTTTATATATCAGGCAGTGGGGAATGAGCACCTTGACTGAGATACCAACCAAGATAGTTTGCAATGGGAGGAGGTTCATCCTCAATGGAAAATCTAGACATTATTACGAGAAGAAGAGGAAATTTTTGTTAGGCAGGTACAAAACAGAAATTTCCATTATACTGGAGAAAGGCATTTTGGGTGACGAGAGCAGTGTCAGCAAGTTTAGAGTTTAATCCTAATAAAGTATATCTTGTACAGACAAGTTTAGTTTGGCTAGCATAGTACACATAAATACCCCTCACAGGAAAAAACAGGAAAGTAGGCTCTGCTGCACAGAACTGTCCCAGAATGCCCAGGGGAAAGATTTTTCCCAATGTTAGAGTGAATGGGCAGTTATCAAATATTTTAGGATAGAGGAGTAATATGGTTGAAACTATCATTTAGGAAATTCGGGTTGATGACTTTATTAGCAAATGGAATCAGAAATTAGATTCAGAGGTACAACTATGCCACTAATAGCTATGAATAAATCTTACCTGGTTATTAATATTTTCAATTCTTTCTTATATTAGAAACTGAACTTCTGGTTAGTGACAAACTAGTATACTTTCCTAGAAATCAATGACTTCTTCAGATCTTTGGGGAAGGAGACGAGATTCAAAACTATCTGTGACTACATGGAATCAACCCAAATGCCCATCAATGATAGACTGGATAAAGAAAATGTAGTACGTACACACCATGGAATACTGTGCCACCATAAAAAAGAACAAGATGGCCGGGCGTGGTGGCTCAGGCCTGTAATCCAAGCACTTCGGAGGCCAAGGCGGGCGGATCACCTGAAGTCGGGAGTTCAAGACCAGCCTGACCAACATGGTGAAACCCTGTCTTTATAAAAAAAAAAAAGAAAAAAAAAGAACAAGATCATGTCCTTTGCAGGGACATTGATGGAGCTGGAAGCCATTATCCTCAGCAAACTAACACAGGAACAGAAAACCAAAGACTGCATGTTCTCACTTATAAAAGGGAGCGGAACAATGATAACATATGGACACAAGGAGGGGAACAACACACTGGGGCCTGTTTGGGGAGAGCAGTGGGGGACAGAGAGAATCAGGAAAAATAACTAATGCATGCTGGGCTTAAAACCTAGGTGATAGGTTGATAGGTGCAGCAAACCACCATGGTGCACATTTACCTATATAACAGACCTGCACGTCCTGCACATGTACCCTGGATAAAATAAAATAAAATATTTTAAAAAGGAAATAAATACAAAACTATCTGCAACTACATACCTAAAAGCTCCTACACACAGACTCACTGTAACTGTAACCTCACATAATTGCAACCATAGAAAGAGACATACATAAAACTCTCCTCCTCCTACTTTTCATTTTTGTCTATCAGACCCCATAATTTTCTATCTCATTGTTCTTCCTATTCAGTAGGCATTTTTCTCAGTTATTCAGTGAAGGAACTATACGTTAGTCCTAACCACATTTGTGAATTAGAACATACTTCATATAAAATTACTAGGTGATTTTAAAGGAAAGTAATAAAAATGTCACATGTTTGAAGGATAATCTTTCATCGCCACAAAGAGAAATTACCAAAATAAATTATTTGAAGGTCAAAATGTTTACAATTTATATACATGAGAAAGATCAAAAGAATTCCTGGTCAGAACTACTCTTAGGAATCTGGAAGCAATGTGAAACTCAAGCTGTGAATCTGAAAAGGAACATAAAGTATTAGCAAGCACTATCAATGTACTATCATCACTGCCTAGAAATATTTTCCCCTTGCCTCTGAAACATCGTCCATTTTTATCTGGATTATAACAGCTCTTCTTCTGTCTCCTTTGTTTTGCTGGCCAGTGGAAGAGATGAGTCATTTCACCATCTGGGCTAAAGGAAAGGGAGATGTATGGCTGAATAAAGCTGAATATTATCTGCATAATAATGGCCATACAGTCCAAAATATCTCTCATTCTCAGTGTCCTCATCTACACTTAGTATCTCTCCAAAACAAAATTAGGGGGTATTCTACAAAAGCAATTTCTGGCTACTTATTCCCACGTCTAAGTCAACATTGCCAAACATTTGGCAATAGGAACTCCAGGCAACGTTAACTTTTTTTTCTTTCTTTCTTTTTTCTCTGCATGTAATGTGATCTCGTGATTGTAAATTTTTTTTTGTAAAGCAGAGTTTCAGTCTGTTGCCCAGGCTGGAGTGCAGTGGCACAATCATACCTCACTTCAGCCTCACACCCCTGGGCTCAAACAGTGCCTCAGCCTCCTGAGTAGCTGGGACCACAAGCATGTATCACCATGCTTGGCTAACTTTTTTATTTTTTGTTGAGACTGGGTGTCCCTGTGTTGCCCAGACAGGCCTTGAACTTCTGGCCTCAGGCAATCCTCCAGGCCTGGACTTCCAAAGTGCTGTGATTGGGCATAAGCCGACATGCTTGGCCAATGTTAATTATCTGAGGTTTGGTAATGGTTGAGAAACCCGGATTAGATTAATTTAACAAAATACATAGCACCATATGATTTGTTTGTTTGTTTTGAAATGCCATTCAAAATTCTAAATAACACCACTTTCCAAAAGCAAGGTCAACATTTGAAAAGGTAAAGCCAGTTTTTGCTTGTAGGTAAAAATTAAGGTTGCCCAAATGATGCATTTTCCACATAGCGTGTGTGTGTGTGTGTGTGTGCATGCACGCGCACACGTGTGTGTGCACGCATGTAGACTCCACTAGACAGCAGGATACAGTGATGAAGAAATAGGTGTATATCTTACCTTCATAGAGTTTATAGATGATTGTGATAAAAATATAAACTATATGTAAAAGGTACATATATTTCTAGGAATGAGATTTGTATTTAACATGTTATAATCAAGTCTTTCTTATCTAAGACTACTTTCTATCATAAAGAATTAATGCAAGCTATATAGTTCATTGCTTTATATTGCTGTATTTTGTGCTACAGCTTTATATTCTATTTTCAACTTTTAAAACATGAATAAGAATTTCAGATATTTGAAGAAACAAGCCTAATAATGCAATGATAACCTGAATACTACATCCTAAAAGTGATACAAACATTGCTGAGGAAAGGTGACAAAGTTTATGATGAATCTGTAATCAAATTAGGTGGTATTGTAATATAAATATTTAGTATTTGTCCCAGTTCTTGTCACACAGGTCCGAAAACCTTTCTAATTTCCCAAGCAATAAGGGTTCTAGGAGCATCTTTTTGTTCTAATATTTGGTCTTTTAATCCTGGTTCCTGACACAGAGCTCTTAAATCCCTTTGAATTTCCTCAGTGATAGGAACATCTTTTGTTCTAATGAGGCAACTCCTGATGAGCTCCTGAGTAGCTTCAGGATAGGGAATGGTCACCAGAAAGACTAAGACATGAGTAGAAGCTTAGAATTTTTAGCCCCAGCCATAATCCAGGAAGGGGAGAAGAGAGAAGGGCAGGATGTTGAGTTAAGAATTAATTATGCCTACGTGATGAAGCCTCCATAAAAATCCCTACAGTACAGGATTTGGAAAGTTTCCAAGGTGGTGAATACATCATGTGCCAGGAAGGTGATGCAGCCCAGCTCCACAGGGATGGAAGCGCCCTAGCTCAGGACCCTTCTGAACCTTGCCCTGTATACTTCTTCATCTGACTGTTCATTTGTGTTCTTCATCAAACCCTTTATATTTAACTTGCAAGCATGCTTCCAAGTTCTGTGAACTATTGTAGCAAATTAATGAACATGAGGAGAGGGTTGGTGGAACCCTGATTTGCATCTAAATCTTGCATTCTGTAAGACAGAAGTGTGGGTGTCCTGGGGACCCAGTACTTGCAATTGTCACCTGAATGTGGGAGCAGTCTTATGGGACTGAACTCTTAACCCTGTGGGATCTGACACTAACTCCAGGTAGATAGTGTCAGAATTGAATTGACATGTAGGATGCCAGCTGGTGCCTTAGAACTGATCAGTGTGGGAAAACCCCTGATATATTTGGTCATAGAAATGTTGGAAATGTTGATTGCATAGAAGAAACAGTTTCTTTCCCTTTTTAGCTTCCTATACAAGTTAGATAAGGTATACAGTAGCTCCTCTTATCCATGGTTTCATTTTCCACAGTTTCAGTTACCTGCAGTCAAAGGAAGTCTGAAAATATTAAATCCAAAATTCCAGATATAAACAATTGGTAAAATTTAAATTTTGCATTGTTCTGATTAGTGTGATAAAATCTTGTTCCCTCCTGCTCCAACCAGCTTAGGACATGCATGATCCTCTGTCCAGCAGATCCACACTGTATACACTGCCTGCTCTTCAGTATGCATAGCTTACCTCCAGGCTTTTGAAGATTTCATTCCAGACCATGGCGATGAAGTGAATATTGAAATAAATTGAATAACACAATTTTTTGGCTTTCCAGTGCATATAAAAGTTACGTGGCTGGGCACGGTGGCTCATGCCTGTAATCCCAGCACTTTGGGAGTCCAAGGCGGGTAGATTACGAGGTCAGGAGTTCGAGACCAGCCTGGCCAACATGGTGAAATTCTGTCTCTACTAAAAATACAAAAATTAGCTGGGCTTGGTGGCATGCACTTGTAGTCCAAGCTGCTTGGGAGGCTGAGGCAGGAGGATCTTTTGAACCCGGGAGGTGAAGGTTGCATTAAGCCAAGATCTTGCCACTACACACAGCCTGAGTGACAGAGAAAGACTCTACCTCAAAAAAAAAAGTTATGTTTACATTATACTGCAGTTTATTAAGTGTGCAATAGCATTAT
Organism: Cacajao melanocephalus; assembly: GCA_963573385.1. Classification (NCBI taxonomy): domain Eukaryota; kingdom Metazoa; phylum Chordata; class Mammalia; order Primates; family Pitheciidae; genus Cacajao; species Cacajao melanocephalus. Next base: position 25,843 of record CAUYLG010028905.1, read on the forward strand.
GTCTAAAAAAAATCAATGTACATACCTTAATTAAAAATACTTTATTGCTTTAAAATGCCAACAATCATCTGGGCCTTCAGCTAGTCTTAATCTTTTTGCTGGTAGAGAGGGTGTTGCCTCGATGTTGATGGCTGCTGACCAAGGTGGTGGTTGCTCAAGGTTAGGGTGGCTGCGGCAATTTCTTAAAATAAGACAAATATGAAGGTTGTCACATTCATTGACTCTTCCTTTCGCAAAATATTTGTCCATAGCATGCAATGCCATTTGATAGCATTTGACCCAAAGTAGAAATTTTTTCAAAAGTTTGAGTCAATCCTCTCAAACCCTGCCCCTGCTTTCTTTTTTTTTTTTTTTTTTTTTTTTAATAAAGATAGCCTTTAATATTACAATGGGTAAGGGAGAAAAAATAAATGTATTCAGTGCCTTTCAACATCAAGGCTAAGTTCACAACATGGTTTTGCATACTTTTTGTATTAGTCTTTATTAATTTTTAATTTGTTTATTTTTTATTTTTGTGGGTACATAGTAGGTATATATATTTATGGGGTACATGAGATGTTTTGATACAGACATGCAATTTGTAATAATCACATCATGTGGAATGTGGTATTCATCCCCTCAAGCATTTAGCCTTTGTGTTACAATCTAATTATACTCTTAGTTATTTTAAAATGTGCAGTTAGATTATTATTGGCTATAGTCACCCTGTTGTGCTATCAAATACTAGATCTTTCTCATTCTTTCTAACTTTTTTTGTTAAAAAAAAGAAAGACCCTCCCCAGACTCTGATAACCATCTTCCTACTTTCTATGCCCATAAGTTCAATTGTCTTGATTTTTAGATCACACAAATAAGTGAGAACATGTGATGTTTGTCTTTCTGTGCCTGGCTTATTTCACTTAACATAATGATCTCCCGTCCATCCATGTTGTTGCAAATGACAAGAACCATTCCTTTTTATGACTGAATAGTACTTCATTGTGCATATGTGCCACAATTTCTTTATCCGTTTCTCTGTCGATGGACACTTAGGTTGTTTCCAAATCTTGGCTATTGTGCTGCAACAAACGTAGGAGTGCAGATATCTCTTCAATACACTGATTTCCTTTCTTTTGGGTATATACCCAGAAGTGGGATTGCTGGATCCCATAATAGGTCTATTTTAAGTATTTTGAGGAATTTACAAACTGTTCTCCATAGTGGTTGTGCTAATTTATATTCCCACAAACAGTGTACAAGGGTTCCCTTTTCTCCACATTCTCACCAGCATTTGTTATTGCCTGTGTTTTTGATAGAAACCATTTTAACTGAGGTGAAATAATATCTAACTGTAGTTTTGATTTGCAATTATCTGATGAGCAATAATGTCGAGCACTTTTTTATATGCCCGTTTGCCACTTGTATGTCTTCTTTTGAGAAATGTCAAATCAAATATTTTACCCATTCTTTTTAACAGACTTTTTTTTTTTTTTTTTTTTGAGACAAAGTCTTTCTCTGTCACCCAGGCTGGAGTGCAATGGCAGGAGCTCGGCTCACTGCAAACTCCACCTCCTGGGTTCAAGCAATTCTCCTGTTTCAGCCTCCTGAGTAACTGGGATTACAGGTGTGTGCCACCAGGCCCAGCTAATTTTTGTATTTTTAGTAGAGACGGGTTTTTGCCATGTTGGTCAGGCTGGTCTCAAACTCCTGACCTCAGGTGATCTGCCTGCCTTGGCCTCCCAAAGTTCTGGGATTATAGATGTGAGCCACTGGGCCTGGCCTGATCAGATTATTAGATTTTTTCCTGTAGAGTTATTTGAGCTCCTTTTATATTCTGGTTATTAATCCCTTGTCATATGTGTATTTGGCAAATATTTTCTCCCATTCTGTGAGTTGTCTCTTCACTTTGTTGTTTGTTTCCTTGGCTGTGCAGAAGATTTTTAACTTGATGTGATCCCATTTGTCCATCTGGCTTCGGTTGCCTGTGTTTGTGGAATATTGCTCAAGAAATGTTTGCCCAAACTAATGTCCTAAGGCATTTCCCCAATGTTGTCTTGTAGTAGTTTCATAGTTTGAGTTCTTAGATTTAACTCTTTTATCCATTTGATTTGATCTTTATATATGGTGAAAGACAGGGTTTTAGTTTCATCCTTCTGTACACAGATATCCATTATTCCCAGCACCGTTTATTAGAGACACTGTCTTTATTGCAATGTATGTTCTTGGCACCTTTGTCAAAAACAAGTTCACTTTAGGTATGTGGTTTTGTTTCTGGGTTCTCTATTCTGTTCCATTGTTCAGTTTTTAAGCCAGGACCATGCTGTTTTGGTTCACTTTAGCACTATAGTATAATTTGAAGTCAGGTAATTTGATTCCTCCAGTTTTGTTCCTTTTGCTTAGGATAGCTTTTGCTATTCTGGGTTTTTTGTGGATCCACACAAATTGTAGGATTGTTACTTCTATTTATGTGAAAAATGTCATTGGTATTTTGAAAGGAATTACATAGAATCTGTAGATTGTTTTGGGCAATATGGACATTTTAACAGTATTGATTCTTTCAATCCATAAACATAGACTATTTTTCCATTTTTTGCTCTCCTCTTCAATTTCTTTTATCAACGTTTTATAGTTTTCATAATAGAGACCTTTTACTCCTTTGGTTAATTCATAGGTATTTAATTTTATCTATAGCTATTATAAATGGGATTACTTATTTTTCACATTGTTCACTGTTTATATATAGAAACATTACTGATTTTTGTATGTTGATTTTGTATCCTGCAATTTGACTGAATTCTGTTTATCAGTTCTAATACTTTTTTAGTGGAGTCTTTAGGTTTTTCTGAATATAAGACTGTATCATCTGCAAACAAGGATAATTTGATTTATTTCATTCCAGTTTAGATGCCCTTTATATCATTCTCTTGTCTGATGGCATTGCCTAGGACTTCATGTACTATATTGAACAACAGTGTTGGAAGTGGGCATCCTTGTTGTGTTCCAGATCTTAGAGGTAAGGTTTTCTGCATTTCTCCATTCAGTATGATATTAGCTGTGGTCTTCCATATATAACCATTATGTTGAACTATATTTCCCCTAAACTCAGTTTTTTTAGGGGTTTTTATCATGAAGGGATGTTGAATTTTATCAAATGTTTTCTCAGCATCAATTGAAATAATCATATGATTTTTTTTTCCTTTATTCTGTTGATACAATGTATCACATTGATTTATACGCATATGTTGAACCAACCTTGCATCCCAGGGATAAATCCCACTGGGTCGTGGTAAATAATCTTTCTAATGTATTGTTGAATTCACTTTGCTAGTATTTTGTTGAGGGTTTTTGCATCAATATTCATCAGAGATGACCTGGAGGTTTCTTTTTTGGATTTGTCTTTGTCTGGTTTTGCTATCAGGGTAATACTTACTTCACAGGATGAGTTTGTAAGTATTCCCTCCGCCTCTATTTTTTGGGAATAAATTGAGTAGTATTCATATTAGTTGCTCTTTAAATGTTTTGTAGAATTCAGCAGTGAAGCCATCAAGTCTTTCTTCACTGGAAGATTTTTTGGTGTAGCTTCAATGTCGTTATTTGTTACTGGTCTGTTCAGGTTTTGGATTCCTTTTTGGTTCAATCTTGGTAGGTGGTATGTGTCTAGAAATTTGTCAGTTTCTTCCAGATTTTCCAATTTATTGGCATATAGTTGCTCATAGTAGCCACTAATGATCCTTTGAATTTCTGCAGTATCAGTTTTAATGTCTCCTTTTCTATTTCTGATTTTATTTATTTTGATCTTCTCTCTTTGATCTTAGTTAGGTAAAAAGCTTATTAATTTTGTTTAACTTTTAAAAACCCCAACTTTTTGTTTTATTGACCTTTTATATTTTTTTATTTCAGTTTCATTTATTTCTGCTCTAATCTTTATTATCTCTTTTCTTCTACTAATTTTGGATTTGGTTTGCTATTGCTGTTCTAATTCTTTAAAATGTATCATTAGATTATTTGAAGTTCTTTTTCTCTTCTTTGATGTAGGCACTTACAGATATATACTTCTCTATTAGTACTGCTTTTGCTGTATACCACAGGTTTTGGTATGTTGTGTTTCCATTATTATTTGTTTCAAGAAATTTTTTTATTTTCTTCTTAATTTCTTCATTGTTCCACTGATCATTCAGGGTCATATTGTTTAATTTCCATTTATTTGTATAAGTTCCAAATTTTGTTTTTATTAAATTGTAGTTTTATTCTGTCATGGTCAGAGAAGATGCTTGATATTATTTCAATTTTTATTTTTATTTATTGAAATGGAGTCTCACTCTGTCACCCAGGCTAGAGTGCAGCAGCATGATCTCAGACTCACTGTAATTTTTGCCTCCCAGGTTCAAGCGATTCTTGTGCCTCAGCCTCCTGAGTAGCTGGGATTATAGGTGTGTGCCACCATGCCTGGCTAATTTTTGTATTTTTAGTAGAGACGGGGTTTCACCATGTTGGCCAGGCTGATCTCAAACTCCTAACCTCAGGTGATCTGCCCATCTTGGCTTCCCAAAGTGCTGGGATTACAGATATGGGCCATCATGCCTGGCCTTGAATGTTTTAAGATTTGTTTTTTGACCTAACATATGGTCTATCCTTAAGAATGACATATGTGCTGAGGAAAAGAATGTGTATTCTGCAGTCATTGGATGAAATGTTCTATAACTATCTATTAGATCCTTTCGGTCTATCCAATGTTTCTTTGATTATTTTCTGTCTGGAAGATCTGTTCAATGTTGAAAGTGTGATGTTGAAGTCTCCAGGTATTATTGTATTGGGGCCTATCTCGCTCTTTAGCTCTAACAATATTTGCTTTATATATTTGGGTGCTTCAGTGTTGGGTGCATATATTTAAAATTGTTGTATTCTCTTACTGAATTGACCCTTTATCATTCTATAGTGACCATATTTGTCTCTTCTTATAGTTTTTGTCTTGGAATCTATTTTGTCTGATATGGGTATAACTATTTCTGCTCTTTTTTGGTTTCCATTGGCATGAAAATCTTTTTCCATTCCTTCATTTTTGATCTATGTGTGTCTTTATAGGTGAATTATGTTTCTTGTAGGCAACAGATCAATGGGTCTTGTTTTTTCATCCGTTCTACCACTCTGTCTTTTAATTGGAGAATTTAGTCCATTTACATTCAATGTGATTTTTGATAAGACTTACTCCAACCATTTCATTTGTTTTCTGGTCTTCTCATCATTTTTTTTCCTTCTTGTCTTCCTTTAGTGAAGGTGATATTCTCTGGTGATATGATTTAATTTCTTGCTTTTTTGTGTGTATCTGTTTCATTTTTTTGGTTTGAGGTTACCAAGAAGCTTAAAACTACTATCTTGTAACCCATTATTTTAAACTGATAACAACTTAACACTGTTTGTGTAAACAAGCAAGCAAAAAGAAAACTAATAAAAACTCCACACCTTAACTTTGTCTCCTCACTTTTTAGCTTTCTATCATTTCCATTTATACCTTATTATACTGTCCATGTCTTGAAAAATTGTAGTTATTATTTTTTATTGGTTCATCATTTAGTCTTTCTATTTAGGATAAGAATAGGTTACACATCACAGTTACGATGTGATAATATTCCACGTTTTTCTGTGTACTTACTATTACCAGTGAGCTATGTACCTTCACATGATTACTTATTCCTCATTAATGTCTTTTTCTTTCTGAATAAAGTACTTCTTTTAGCATTTCTTGTAGAACAAATATGGTGTTGATGAAACCATACTTGTAAGACAAGTACAGTATTGATGAAAACATACCGAGAAACCAAAGGAAAGTATTTCTTTCTCCTTCATCTTTGAAGAATATTTTCACTGGATATACTATCTAGGGTAAAAGGTTTGTTTTTTTCCTTCAGCACTTTAAATATGTCACACCACTCTCTCCCAGCCTGTAAAGTTTCCACTGAAAACTCTGCTGCCAGACATATTGGAAATCTATTGTATGTTATCTGTTTCTTTCTTCTTGTTTCTTTTAGAATCCTTTCCTTATCCTTATCATTAGAAGCTTGATTATTAAATTCCCTGAAGTAAGTCTTCTTTATATCTTTCTCTAGGTTTGAGACATTCTCTGTTATTACCCCTTTGAACAAACTTTCTATTCTTATCTCTTTCACCCTCTTTAAGGCCAATGACTCTTAGATTTGCCCTTTTGAGGCTATTTTCTAGATCCTTTAGGGGTGGTTCATTGTATCTTATTGTTTTTTTCTCTTGTTTCTTCTGACTGTGTATTTTCAAATAGCCTGTCTTTAAGCTCACTAATTCTTTCTTCTGCTTGATCAATTCTGCTATCAAAAGACTCGGATGCACTCTTCACTCTTCAGTATGCCGATTACATTTTTCAGCTGTAGAATTTCTGCTTCCTCCTTATTTCAATCTCTTGGTTAGATCTATTTGATAGAGTTCTGAATTCCTTCTCTGTTTTAAATGGAATTTCTTTGAGTTTCTTAAACACAGCTGTTTTAAATTTTCTGTCTGAAAAGTCACATATCTCTGTTTCTCCAGGATTGGTCCCTGGTGACTTATTTCGTTTATTTGGTGAAGTCATGTTTTCCTGGATTATCTTGATACTTGTAGATGTTTGTCTGTGTCTGAGCATTAAAGAGTTGGGTATTTATTGTAGTGGTCACTGTCTGGGCTTATTTGTACCCATCCTTTCTTGGGATGGCTTTCCAGATATTTGAAAAGACTTGAGTGTTGTGATCTAAGCTGTATCTGTTTTATGGGGCACCCCAAGCCCAGTAACACTGACTCATATAAGTTCTACCTTGATGGTCCCAGGACAAGATCTTGGATAAGATCTTCCTGAAGAATTATCTAGATTAACAGGCAGAGACTTGTTCTCTTCCCTTACTTTCTCCACAACAAATGAAGTCTCTCTCTCTGTTCTGAGCTATCTGAAGCTGGAGATGAAGTGACACAAGCATTTCTGTGGCCACAACACTGTCTGTGTAGGGTAAGACTTGAAGCCAGCACAGCACTGGGTCTCACCCAAGGCCTCTGCTGTATCCACTTCCTGACTACTGCCTATCTCTGCTCAAGGCCTTGGGGTTCTACAATCAGCAGGTGGCAAAGACAGCCAGGCATGTGTCCTTCCTTTCAGGGCTGTGAAGTTCCCTGGGCCCCAAGTGGATCCAGAGGTGTTGTCCAGGAGCCAGGGATTAGAGTCAAAAGCCTTAGAAGGCTACCTGGTGCTCTGTTGTACTGTGGCTGAGCTATAACTCAAACCACAAGATGCAGTCCTTCCCACTCTTCCCTCTGCTTTCCAAGTGCAGAGAAGCCTCACCCTGTGGCCACTGCCACCACAAGCCCATGAGGAGCGCTGCCAGACTACCACCAATGTTTCCTGGAGGCCCCAGGGCTCTTAAGTCAGCTGGTGATGAATGCTTCCTGGACTGGGACTCACCCTTCAGGGCAGTGGGCTCCACTCTGGCTCAGGGCTGGTCCAGAAATGCCATCCAAAAGTCAAGCTCTAGAACTGGAGACCCTAAGAGCCCACCTGATGTTCTACCCTTCTGTGACTGGGGTGGTAACTAAGGCTCAGGACAAAGTCTCCTTTACTTTTTCCCCTGCTTTTCTCAAGGAGTTTAACCTCATAGCCATCACAGATCAGGCCACTGCATTCTAGCCTGGGCAATGGAGTGAGACTCCATCTCAAAAAAAATAATAATAAAACAAATCACAACTGAAAGTTCAATGTTCTTTTTCCATTATCACTCTGAATTTCCATGGCAGCTGACTTTTTATTTCGGAAACACTATCATCATAATCAACATTATGAGGTCACCTGTGATCAGGAGTTCAAGAACAGCCTAACCAACATGGTGAAACCCTGTCTTTACTAGAAATACAAAAATTAGCTGAGTATGTTGGTGGGCAAAGGTTGCAGTGAGCCGAAATTGTGCCCCTGCACTCCAGCCTGGTGACAAGAGCCGAGATCGTGCCCCTGCTCTCCATCCTGGGTGACAAGAACAAAACTCCTTCTCCAACATCGATAACAACAAAACATTATTACTGCTGGTGAATCTAAGACTTTTCTAGCATCAATAGACTTGCATCAGTTTTTGCTAAGGCTATTTCAAGGGAGGCAGTAAGTCCCCATAGGGTGATTTCATGGTAAGTAAAACCTCCTCAAGGGGCAAGAGTTGTGATAGTTTCCACAACTCCAGCCACAATAAGTCCTAGGGCTTTTTGTTCTTCTAGAATGAAATTCTGGATTGGAAGTTATGTTCAAGGCCGTGATTTGTGTGAGAGCTGTTTTTCTCAGGGGACAATCACAATAATGAAGAGAATTATCAAGGTGGGATAGGGCCAAAGTTTGAAAAGGGTTTAAATAATTATTATTAATAGCAGTGCCAAAAAATGATAAGAGCCCAAGAGGGGAAGGGAATATATTTTTTAGGATTCCTGGACTAAAATGGCCACTGCTGCTAAGGCTCTTAAGTAGGAAGAGGGGCATCCCTGGGATACTAGGTTTCAAGTTTTTGAAAAATATGCTATAGGGCAAATTACAGGACCCCAGATCGTAAACTAAGGCTCCCAAAGCTATTCCCCTTCACTTGTGTGCATACAACAAGAAAGGCTTAGTCAGATTTCATAGGGCTAAGGCTAGGGCTGAGATAAAAGCCTGTTTTAAAGTGTTAAGACTTAGCTGGGTGCAGTGGCTCATGCCTATAATCCCAGCACTTTGGGAAGCCAAGGCAAGCAGATTACTTAAGGTCAGGAGTTCAAGACTAGCTTGGCTAACATGGCAGCACCCTCTCTCTACTAAAAATATTAAAAAATTAGCAAGGTATGATGGCATGCACCTGTAATCCCAGATACTTAGGAGCCTGAGGCATAAGAATCACTTGAACCTGGGAGGCGGAGGCTGAAGTGAGCCAAAGTCGTACCACTGCACTCCAGCCTGGGTGACAAAGCAAGACTCGGTCTTTAAAAAAAAAATATGTTTAGACTACCAGGAGTGTCCAATCTGTTGGCTTCACAGGGCCACATTGAAAGAAGAATTGTCTTGGGCTACACATAAAATACACTAACCATAATAATAGTGGATGAGCTAAAAAAAAAAAAAAAAGGAAAATTATGAAAAAAATCTCATAATGTTCTAAGAAAGTTTATAAATTTGCCTTGGGCTGCATTCAAAGCCTTCCTGGGCCACATGCAGCCCGTGGGCCACAGGTTAGACAAGCTTTGTTCAGAGCATGCTTCCTATCATTAGTCTAGGATAGAGACTGTTCTTCAGTTCCCTCGAGGGCTTCATGTAAAGGTTTTGCTATTAATCCAAAGGACGGAATTCATCTTCTGCAACACCTATCCATATTCAAAAAGGACAGCAGCTATTGTTTAGTTACTGGAGTATCATGTTTAGGATAAGATCTGTATGAGTACTAGAGAGGCTTTTTGTACCAGAGGTTAAAATAGGACCCCAAAGATTGAACTCTCTGTGTGGATATTTGTGTCTTAGAAGGAGATACTTTGCACCCATAATCAGCAAGTTTGTTTAGTACTGATACTATATCTTGGTCTGAAATAGCCTTGTTAGGACTACAGAGAGTATGTCATCCACATACTGGAACAGACTGCTATCTGGAAAAAGCTTCAGGGAGGACAAGTACTTAGCTAGGGCCTGTCCAAAAAAAGTGGGGACTATCTCTGAATCCCTGTGGCAGAACTGGCCGAGTTAACTATTGAGTGACTTGTGTATCTCAGTCTTGCCATTCAAATGCAAACAAAGATTGGCTATCAGGGTGTATAGGAATGCAGAAAAAGGCATTCTTAAGCTCAAGCACAGTAAACTAAGCTGTGGTTGAGGGAATCTGTCCAAAAAGGGTGTACAGATTTGGGACAATAGAATAAATACGTATAATGGCTTCATTAATAATTCTAAGATCCTGTACTAGTTAGTAGGAGTCATCTGGTTTCTTTACAGCTAAAATGGGAGTGTTGCAAGGTGAGTTGCATGGACACAATAATCCATGGGTTAAAACTTTTGTTATTCAGGGATTTAACTCTTTTCACGCTTCTGGTTTCAAAGGGTATTCAGGGGTTTATTGGGAATTTATTGGAATTTTTAAACTGAATAACCTCAGGAGTAGCCGATACTGAGTGGCCAGGTAGAGAAATATTCCAGACCTCAAGTGGCACTTGTTTTAGAATGTGAGGTTTTACAGACAGTAGCGGCTCTTTTGGTGAAGTATGTTAATACAGCTAGAAGTTGGGGGCCTTAGCTATAAATTAGCTTGTAATTTTGTGAGTAAGTCATGACCTAATAATGACAGAACAGCTTTGCAGGACTAAAAAGGAGTGAGTAAAGGAATAACCTTCCATTTAACTAGGGAGTGGAGATGTGAAACAACCCCATTGGGATTTTCCATTAACACCCATGAGGAAGATGGAGCACTGGCACATTGGGCCATAGTAAACGTTTAAAGCTGAATAACTGGCCCTGTATCTACGATAAATGTTATCTGTTGTTCAGTCACAATTAGATTTGCCTGAGACTCATCCGTAGAGGTGGAAAAGATGGGGCCTGGATGGGCTCAAGGCCCCATCAGTAATCTAGAGGATGACGTTCAGAGGCTTGATCATAATCCAGGAAAGGAGTTAGAGGTGCTTGTCCTTGCCCTTGCCTTTGCTCTAGTCCTCATTCTGCAGAACCCCCTTGTTGTGACAGCCTAGAAGCAAGAGGTGGCCCCCCAAATGAGGGAGACAGGAACACTCACTCTTCAGATGATCCTCTCGTTTGCAGTGAGGACAGGGTCCTGGGGGCAGCTTGTAACCTGGAGGTTTGTGTTCTCTATTTCAGTATCCTGGATTCATGTAGTAATGACAGGCCTCAGTTCTATTAGTATTATAGGGTCTAGCCTTGGGGTAACTAGCTAACAAAAAAGATGCTGTTGCCATGTAATTAGCTGGTGACGGCATTTTTCCTCCTCCAGTTGAGCACTTTTTATTTTTGATGTTTCCTCCCAGTTATTGAGAACCTTAAAGGCTGCAATTTAATTAAGTAGGAAAGGGAGTTTGTGGGCCTTGCTCTAATATTTTGTGTTTTTGTCTAATGCCTGGGGAAGCCTGACTTATAAAATGTATGGCCAGAGTGAATTAGCCCTCAGGGCTTTCAGGGTCTAAATTTCCATATTTATGCATGGCCTTCACCAGTCTAACTTGGAAAGGGGTAGGGTTCTCAGATGGCTCCTGAGTGATTTCTTGTAGTTTAGAAAAATTAGCAGGTTTTATTACAGCCTTTTTCATTCCTTCCAATAAGCAAGTTCTCATATAATCTCGTCTGTCCCTGCTTCTGTTTGGTCTGGCATCAGCAGCCTGATATTGCCAATTGGGTTCTGTGTCAGGGACAGCTTCTGCCCCAGCTCTATTTTCATTAGGATTACAAGCATGAGCTTCATCTGCCTAAGCTCTAGCTAAAGACCATATGTGGGACTTTTCTTCATGGGAACAGCAAGTAGTTATTACCACAAATATGTTTTGCCAGGTTAAATCAAAGGCAATAGTTAAAGCCTGATATTCTTGAATGAACTTAGAGGAATCCTGGCTAAATGAACCCAACTTGGATTGAATTTGTGAAAGATCAGACATTGGAAAAGGAACACGAACTCAAATTGCTTTTAAATCTCCATTTGCCATGTCACAGAGAGGCAAAACATTTCAGGGATTTTCTGAGGACTCTGTGCCAGTGGCATTTGTGATTTCCATGCCAGTATGTAAGTAAGGAAGATAAAGTATGGCTATGGGATAGGGGGCTTACTGGGGGATGGAGCAGATGGAGAGGGTGTAGGTGAAGTGGGAACAGGCTGAGAAAAGTGTGACAGGCAAAAGGAAGAATCATCTAAGACATCAGAATCAGGGAGAGAGGAAGTTCCTTGGAAGCATGCATGACAATTTGTACATATTTGGATTTTGGGTTTTGGGATAAAACCAAAAAGACCTGAACATATGGAACCTCTGAATACAAAAGAAAATTATATGCTTATTTCTGAGAGTTTGTGGGTCAAAATGGGATTAATTTTTACGCATACAATCTAAGGATAAGTAGGAATTAATTGAAGAATGGATTGAACCCATGTTGGGTTTAGGTAAGAGACTGCAAGATCCCTAGGGCTTCCTTTTGTCTCCCTCTATTCAGGAACATCCACCATGGATAGAGGGCTTGCCCTTGCTTGGATGACCAGACCAGGCATACCCTTGTTAAGGTGGTCAGCTCAAACCTAATGTGAAGGAGAACTCACCATAACTTATAATGCAGTGTCTGTGATGAAGTTGAATTCAAAGCTGGGTGCACCACCAGAGGAGTGTGTCTGCACAGAGTTGAGGTTGCTGCTGCTCATTTCCAAGGCACGGTTTACAGAGCATTAAAGTGAAAGTGGACTTGCCACCCTGACAGGCAATAGCAAATCTGTCCTTTTATCTTGGCCTTTGGGTAACACCGGGGAGTGCCCTCAGCCAGAAACCCTCAACTACCAAAGAGTACTCCAGCTGGCTCACTGGTAGTCAAAAAATAGAAAAGAACCCTGGCCAGTCTCTCACCTCTAAGAACAGCGACAGAGAGAGATCCTTCTCTAGGGCTTCAGGATCCCACCAAAGAGTGGCCTTAGCCAGGGATTTGATGTTGAATTGATGAATTCCCATGAGTAAAGAACCAGCCCGCCAAGGGAAGCAGTGAGAAAGAAAAAGTGAAATTTTCAGTAAAGTCTCCATACAGGCCACGAAGATGCCCAACAGGGTATCAGAGTCCCGGCATTGAAAAGTCATCAATTTATGGGTTGGTAAGAATTTACCAGCAACAGTATAGATTTGTAAAGGAAAGTTTTATTAGTATAATTGCCTGATAGGTAGACCCTGATGCCCACTGACTAGACAGAGCCAATTTATCAGGACAGGTTAATAGCAATAGAGAAAGAGAAATTTACGCAGAACTGGCCGTGCAGAAGTTTAGAGTTTTATTATTATTCAAATCAATCTCCCTGAGCATTTGGGGAACAGAGTTTTTAAGGATAATTTGGTGTATGGGGGAAGGCCAGTGAGTCAAGAGTGCTGGTTGGTTGGGTCAGAGATGAAATCACTGGGAGTTGAAGCTGTCCTCTTGTGCTAAGTAATTCCTGGGTGGAGGTCACAAGATCAGATGAGTAGGTTTATGGATTTGGGTGGTGCCAGCTCATCCATTAAGTGCAGGTTCTACAAAATATCTCAAGCACTGATCTTAGGAATAGTTTAGGGAGGGTTAGAATCTTACAGCCTCCAGTTGCATGACTCCTAAACGATAATTTCTACTTTTGTGCCTAATCTGTTAGTCCTACAAACGCAGTCCCCCGGCAAGGAGTTGGTCAGATCTCTTTCACTGTCTCAGTTATAATTTTGCAATGGCAGTTTTATAAGATGAAAAGAATGCTGCAGGAGGGTGCAGCAGGGTGCCTCAGCAAAAGAGGACTGAGAACACCACAGTGAATTTTTCCTTAGGGGTATTTATGGACCTTTAAGTGGGAGCGTAAGAGTAATTTAAACCATATTAGCCAAGTAAGTCATGACAAGTGATTACATTTGTAGATATTTTGGTGTTAGCAAGGGTTGTACAACAAGTCTCAACATGCATGCATTCTGGAGATGTAAATAAATTCTAGTTACTTATACATTTTTGGAAAAGACATCTGGAATCAGATGCCTGCTTTAGGTAATAGGGAAGTCTAATTACTTCTGAATTCCTCAGTTAAGGAATTTTGCCTCTGGATGGTCTGCTTGATGGCCACCAGGTGATCTTTGCTTTCCTCAGTCATCATCATCATCATCATCTAATAAGTGATCATTGTCACTAATTATTGAATGCTCACTATGTGCTAGTTACTCGCCTAACTGCTAATTATTGCACTATTCCTCACAATAACTCTTTAGGGGTAGGTACTGTTATACTCTTCATTTTCCAGATGTAGAAAACAAGAATTAGGTCACCCCATTAGTAAGAAACAAATACAGACTACAGACAAAAGTTTTTTTTTTTTTTTTGAGACAGAGTCTCACTCTGTCTCCCAGGCTGGAGTGCAGTGGTGCTAACTTGGCTCACTGCAACCTCCGCCTCCTGGGTTTAAGCAATTCTCCTGTCTCAGCCTTCCTAGTAGCTGGGACTATAGGCACATGCCACCATTCCTAGCTAATTTTTGTATTTTTAGTAGAGATGGGATTTCAGTATGTTGGCCAGACTGGTCTCAAACTCCTGACCTCAGGTGATGCATCCGCCTCAGCCTTCCAAAGGGCTGGGATTATGGGTGTGAGCCAATGCTCTCAGCCAGACAAAACTTTTTTTTTTTAAGGCGGGGTTTCACCATGTTGGTCAGGCTGGTCTTGAACTCTCGACCTCAGGTGATCCACCTGCCTTGTCCTCCAAAGTGCTTGGATTACAGGCGTGAGCCACTGCGCCCGGCCAAAACTTTTAACTGCTATATTCTACTCTGAATAACTAGAGCCATCAGATCTAAAACTCATGGGTGGATGTTATAAAGGAGGAAGGTTTTGGCCGGGCATGGTGGTACATACCTGTAATCCCAGCTGCTTGGGAGGCTGAGGGAGGACAATCACTTGAACCGGGGAGGTGGAGGTTTCAGTGAGCTGAGATTGCGCCACTGCACTCCAGTCTGGGTGACAAAAGTGAAAATCTGTCAAATAAATAAATAAAGGAGGAAGATTTTATCTTACCTAAGAAAGAAATTTCTAACATTCTACTTCTAACAGTTCAGAGTTGGAATAAAACCTTATCTCAATAAGCTCCCCAAATACTGTTGTGTTGAATAGACCTTGGGAAAGGATGTCTGCATTGAGTAAAAAGCTGGACCAATCAATATAGATTCTTCCTTCAAATTCTTCAGAATTTTTTGTCTTTTCACTAACAGATGATATCATGCTATGGATCTCATAGCCTATTTGCCTTGGCATTTTGCAATCACTACAATTAGAATATGTATATATATATTTAGACAGAGTCTTGCTCTGTCGCCAGGCTGGAGTGCAGTGGTGCTATCTCGGTGCACTGCAAACTCCGCCTTCTGAGTTCAAGCGATTCTCCTGCCTCAGCCTCCCAAGTAGCTGGGATTACAGGCATGTGCCACCACACCCAGCTAATTTTTGTATTTTTAGTAAAGACAGGGTTTCACCATGTTGGCCAGGATGATCTCAATCTCTTGAGCTTGTGATCTGCCCACCTTGTCCTCCCAAAATACTGGAATTATAGGCACGTGCCACCGCACCCAGCCTAGAATATATATTTTAAAGGTATTAAACATTCTTATTATATTTTTAAGAGTTATGCTAAAAAAAAAAAGAGTTATGTGAAACTTTGTTCTGATATTGGCTACATGCCCTGCCATGGACATTTGTCATTCCTGTTGCCTTCCTGGAATCTGAACTTCTTTCCTGTTTGAAGAATTCCCTGCCATACAAATCTTAAGCAGAAGCCGAACTTCCCATTACTGTACAGTAGCAGAAAACATCAACGACATGCTCTTCTACCCTCCACTGGCACATGATTTAGGCTCTAACAATCAGCTATCCCTCCAGCGACTTTTACTCAGAAGCTAGTGGTGTAAGGAAGCATGGTCAGGGGAGACTGTTTTGGGAGCAACAGCAGCCAGTTTTGAGTGGCAGACTTGCCAGAAGCACCATCCTGCATTGGTGCAGGCTGTGTCAGCCGTGCGCAGTGGAGTGGTAGCAGTGTCCTCACCAGCCTGGTTAGGCAGCTTGCCTCAGGCTAGGAGTGTATGTACCTAGCCTCCCTCTGTTCCTGTAAGTCTCCCACGTCTGATTTTTCAGTCTTCTGGAGGCTACCTAATATTTTTCCAGTAATTTCCTTTTCTTATTTAATCAGCTGGTTTTGGTTAATTACAACCCTAAAGGGTGCTGTTCCCATCATAAGCAAATAGAATTCATCACTGTCACCTTGACTTTACAACCTCTTTCTCATACAAGTGTGAGATTTATTAGAAGTTAAATGAATCTCTTCTGTTCACACAGTGCTCTGTGCTAGGTAGTACTGAGGACACACCTGGACAGACAGCCTAGAGAAAGTCCTCTAGGCTTAATCTACAAGTCAAGGAGTATGTAGGAGGCAGCATGTTTTCTCTTCTTCCTCCTGAATCTACATTAAAATAATATTTCAAAGATTTAAAAGCATAAAACCTAAATAACAAAGATAATGAGAAGAAGAATATCAGCACATGAGAGATTTCAAGAAATTTTAAGAAAACAATTCAAATGGAGGACTATAACTATTAGGGCCAGGCAGAGAAAGCTAAAAATTCAAGGATTCTTGGGAAGAGTTATAGCTGAGATGGGAAACTGGCAAACTTAAAGAACACCAGAGATATTCAGGATTTCAGAATGCTAGGTATTAGCATTACAAAAGGCAGAGGTAAGATATAGAACTGTGAACAGAGATCACTGAAAGCTTTATTCAAACTGAACAATAGATACTGTAGGTCACGTATATGTTTAAATTTTCTAGTAGCCCAATTTAAAAAAGTAAAAAGAAATAGGTGAAATAATTTTTAATATATTTTATTTAACTAACATGTAAGACACTAATATTTTAATATGTAATCAATATAAAACTGCTAATGAGATATTATATATACATATATATATAAAGAGAAAAAGCACACGAAATCTTCAAAATATGGTGTGTATTTTATACTTCCATGCATCTGAATTAAGACTAGCCACATTTCAAGTGCTCAATAGCCATATGTGGCTAGTGACTACTATATTGGAAAACAGCTCATATGATATTCCGTGTAGAAAAATACAACAGCCAAGTGTCTATTCTCCCATAAAGAGAAGTTAAAGGTGTTTTTCTTCTCTAAACAAATGTAACAGTCCTGCTGGACGTGGTGGCTCATGCCTGTAATCCCAGCACTTTGGGAGGCTGAGGAGAGTGGATCACTAGGTCAGGAGTTCAAGACCAGCCTGGCCAAAATAGTGAAACCCCGTCTCTACTAAAAATACAAAAATTAGCCAGGCGTGGTGGCGGGCACCTGTAATACCAGCTACTCAGGAGGCTGAGGCAGGTAAATTACTTTAACCAGGGAGGCAGAGGTTGCGGTGAGCCGAGATGGCGCCATTGCACTCTAGCCTGGTGACACAGCAAGATTCTTTCTCAAAAAAAAAAAAAAAGAAAGAAAAGAAAGAAATGTAAGAGTCCTAGATGGGGCGCCGTGGCTCACACCTGTAATCCCAGCACTTTGGGAGACCAAGGTGGGCGGATCACCTGAGGTCAGGAGTTTGAAACCAACCTGGCCAACATGGTGAAACCCTGTCTGTACTAAAAATACAAAAGTTAGCCAGGCATGGCGGCATGTGCCTGTAATCCCAGCTACTCAGGAGGCTGAGGCAGGAGAATCACTTGAACCCAGGAGGTCAGGAGGTGGAGGTTGCACTGAGTCGAGATTGTGCCACTGCACTCCAGCCTGGGCAACAGAGAGAGACTCTGTCTGAAAAGAAGAAGAAAGAAGAAGGAAGAAGAAGAAGGAGGAAGAAGGAGGAAGAAGAAGGAGGAAGAAGAAGGAGGAAGAAGAAGAAGGAAGAAGAAGGAAGAAGAAGAAGGAAGAAGAAGAGGAAGAAGAAGGAAGAAGAAGAGGAAGAAGAAGAAGGAGGAGGAAGAAGAAGAAGAAGGAGAAGAAGAAGAAGGAGAAAAAGAAGAAATGGAAGAAGAAGAAGGAGGAGGAGGAGGAGGAGGGGGAGGGGGAGGGGGGCGGGGGAGGAGGAGGAGGAGGAGGAGGAGAAGGAGAAGGAGAAATGTAACAACCCTGAAGCAAAGTTTTGGCATTCTAGTATTTACGGTTTTTCCAGCAAAACAGTTAGCTCCCCTTGAAGTAAGCCTGACAGTCAGCAAGTCCCATCCATATACATGGACCCTCCAATTAATTTATTATTCAAATAAGAACACAAATAAAGGATTATCGTTTATTTGAAGAAAGTTTACAATAAGAAAGAGAAATATTAAAATTAAAAAATACTGTGAATGACACTGAAAGAAACCAACATGGTTCAAAGAACAGAAGGAATCTTCGCAAAGGAAAAAAAAGTCTCTAATTAGAATCTTTGTACTGCACTCCAGCCTGGGCGAGGGAGTGAGACTCTGTCTCAAGAAAAAAAAAGAGTCTTTGGAGAAATTCAAGAAAAGATTATATCCATAATATATAGCAATATGGCATGAAAAAGAAGAAATCATAGGAATTAAAAAGACAATAGTTGAAAAATGCTGGCCAGGTGCGGTGGTTCACACCTGTAATCCCAGCACTTTGGGAAGCCAAGGCAGGTGGATCACCTGAGCTCAGGAGTTTGAGACCACCCTGGGAAACATAGTGAAACCTCATCTCTACTAAAAGACAAAAAAATTAGCTGGGCGTGGAGGCACACGCCTGTAATACCAGCTACTCGGGAGGCTGAGGCGCGAAAATCACTTGAGCCCTGAAAGAAGAGGTTGCAGTGAGCCGAGATTGCGCCATTGCACTCCAGCTTGGGCAACAGAGTAAGACTCTTGTCTCAAAAGAAAAAGTCAATAAAAGTAATAAAATACAAAGTTTAAGAATTCTCCAAGAAATTTGAAGAAAAAGAAGATGAAAGAGTGAGAGAAAATAATTAGAAGATATCTAGAGAGGAAAAGAAAAGAGAATGAAGGAAATTATCAATGTAATAATATAAGAAAATTTCCCTGGGCTCAAAGATTTAAGTATTTATACAGAATAGGATTTACCCAATGCTTAGCACATAAGCTAAAAAAAAAAAATCCACATTTAGAACAAATTGTTGCAAAATTTTAGAACACAAAGAGAAAATATACTAAAACTTTTCTGACAGAAAAAAATCAGGTTACCTACTGTATCATTTAGAAATAGTTGCAGAGAACTTAACCCACTGGAGCAAGTTTAGTCAGAAAAAGAAGTGTATTATTGTTGCAAAATGTCTCACACTACTGTTAGGAAGGCTGATGAAATAGGCTCTAATATGAGCTTCCACAAACAACCCCTAAAGTCACACTACAATACTGGGCCAAAAGAACTTGTGCCCTTACCATAAGCACCAAAAGCTGCTTGGCAATTCAAGGAAAACCTTACATCACTCCCAGCTCCAGTGCCACACATTCTCTAGCACAATTCATACCAACAAGATGACATCTCAACCTGACTCTGGACTGCCACAGAACCCAATATCAGACGCTAGATTTTTGCCACAGCTGCTAGAGATAATTTCAGTTCCTCCAAATTGGGTCTGCAGCAGAAACAGCCAAAACAGTGGAATGGTAGCTTTGACTTATGACATTTACTTCACTTCACCTTCCAAATCTCATATGGGTGCATGTAATTGGCCGAACCTAAATGTTATCTGGCAGCCTAACAGCAAAGGAGTCTAAGAAATGGAGTCCTAAGAAATGCTGTCTCCCATCCTTAAAGGCATGTTAAAAGCTTGCAATGAAGGTTGAAGAAGCCAGTTCTTATTGTCTATCACTGTGGTGGTTTCAGAGTCGTATACTTGACTATGTGCCTGCAAAGTCTGAAACTCCAGGGGAAAAGTTTTGAAAACTATAGAATAGTAAAAGTGTGTATTATTATTGACTGCTTAACAAAGAATAAGGTGAAGGAGATAAGCTCAGGTGAGAAATGGCTATTTACAAATAGAAATGAAACAGACATTCCAGAAGTTTGGGGCTGCAAATGACTGGAAAGTGAACGTCAACTACTAGACCGTAAACTATCAGCTAAAAACCAAGAAAGGTTTTGATCAACAAAGACCAATTAAGACCAATCTTTATGAAAAAATTCAGTTTAAGAGCATGGCTTTCCCATTCCAAGCCTGATGTTATCAAGGTATAGTCACCATTAAATTGAAAGAGAGAGGCATGGAAATGAAGAAGCAAAAAATTAAACCAGACTTGAGAATTAAGTCTAGGAAAGAACTTTGAATATGGCGAATGATTCATAGAACTACCTAAAAGGAGAAATATCAGAAATTTATTAAGAATTGGAAGGAATCATACTGCTAAAGAACCATGAGTCTGGACTTTAAAAATGTATTTCCCTGTTAAAACTTCAGAACAACTGTCTGGTGGACTTCTGGTTGAATTCTGCTACTAATTAACTCCTATCAGACTAACCTACCCACTGACAGCAACAATAAGCACTGGGAAAATAAATACAACAAATGTTTGAAGTCATAAAAAATCAGCAGTGTTGGCCAGGGGCGGTGGCTCATGCCTGTAATCCCAGCACTTTGGGAGGCCGAGGAGGGTGAATCATGAGTTCAGGAGATCAAGACCATCTTGGCCATGGTGAAACCCCATCTCTACTTAAATACAAAAAAAGTTAGCCGAGCATGGTGGCACGCGCCTGTAGTCCCAGCTACTCAGGAGGCTGAGGCAGGGGAATCGCTTGAATCTGGGAGATGGAGGTTGCAGTGAGCTGAGATCGTGCCACTGCACTCCAGCCTGGCAAAAGAAAAAGACTCAAAAAAAAAAAATAGCAATGTTGGAAAGACTTGAGAGCCTATGATCCTTGAGAAAAGGGTAATGCATGAAGAGAGCTTCACATTCATACTGACTTTTCCCTAAGAGCAATTTGGTTTTTACCAAATTTACCAAATTACAATACCAAGAATAGTTCAACCAGAAAGTGGCATACACCAGGGACCCTTAGTACACAGAAGAGACAGAGGTAAGAGTGCAAGGTTGCCAAAATGGCTGAACTCAAGAGGAAATACCCACAAGAGGAGAAAACTGCAAAGAAAGAAACTTAAAACCTTTATACAAGTTTCCCTCAAGTTATTGGCTGAATCCTAAATGATTTATGCAAAGAGCAAGACTACAGAAAATACCAGCAGAAAATACCAACTGAAACTATAATAAAAAGCTGAAAAGGTTTTAGCAGTCATATGGCCCAGGAGTCAAAGATAGGAATGTAAGTCCTGCCAAGAGAGAGCGAGACCTTGGTAAATATCCCAGGCTTTCAGTTGACACCCCAGAAGGGTAACTGTGAGTCAGGACCACGACCTAGGAATAAGCAATATGTCCTAGCAATAAAGGCAAAACTGAAATAGAGGAATTCTAACATAGCCCAACAGCAAGCCTCCACAGAGTCAAGGTGATCTGCAGCAGATCATGATTGCTAATGACAATGACTTGCCTGCTAGATCAATAAAAACCTCAGAAATATTTCAAACTCATTTCCTCCATGCTTCCTTCATTCTATTGGCTGGATATTGAGGCTCAGACCGATAATGAAAGGCACATGTTAAAGATGATAGATCTCAGGTTTCTGAATGTGAAGCAAAGCATCCCACTCATCCTGCTGAGTGGCCTTTAATAATAAACAATATTGTGTGGTGCTACTAAGACTTGAGAGTTTTGTTTATTACAGTGACTAATATATAACTAATAAAACCTCTCTATAGTCACCACCTCATTTAAATGCTATGACACAAGTATTATGTTATTATCTCCATTTTCTAGCTCAGGAAACTAAGGCTCAAGCAAAGTAAATAATCAACCCAAGGTCATAAATGAAAAGGCTAAGATTAGATTTCCTGTTTCTTCATGAGTCAGTTTTAGTAGTTTGTGTCTTTCCAGAGATTTGTCATTTTATCTAGGTTTTCTAGCCTCTCAACATACAAGTGTTCTCAGTATTTCCTTATGATAACCTTTTATTTCTGTAATGTCAATAGTAATGTCCCCTCTAACATTCCTGATTTTAGGAATTTGAGTCTTTTTTTCTTTTTCTTTTGTTCAGTCTAGTGAAAGACTCATTATTAAAAAAAATATATTTTTCAAGAACCAACTTTTGGTTCTATTGAAAAACAGACATTTAAAAAATATGATATGGCAACTCCAGAAAACAGAGTCTTTCTCCTTCCTGGTTTTTTGTTGTTGTTGTTGTTGTTGCCACTGTTTATTATTGCTTGTTTAGTCACTTTTCTTTCTCTTTCCCTCCCCTCCCCTTCCCTCCCCTCCCCTCCCCCTTCCCCTCCCTTCCCCTCTCCTCCCCTCCCCTCCCCTTCCCCCTTCCCCTCCCTTCCCCTCTCCTCCCCCCTTCCCCTCCCTTCCCCTCTCCTCCCCTTCCCTCCCCTTCCCCCTTCCCCTCCCTTCCCCTCCCCTCCCCTCCCCTCCCCTCCCTTCCCTTCCCCTCCCCTCCCTTCCCTCTGTCTTTCTCCCTTCCCTTCCCTTCCCT
>CAUYLG010028906.1:0-13497 GCA_963573385.1 Cacajao melanocephalus
AATTAACTCCAGGTGGATCAAAGATTTAAACATAAAACCTAACATCATAAAAACACTAGAAGAAAACATAGGCAAAACCATCCAGGACATAGGCATAGGCAAGGACTTCATGACTAAAACACCAAAAGCAATGGCAATAAAGGCCAAGATAGACAAATGGGATCTAATTAAACTCCAGAGCTTCTGTACAGCAAAAGAAACCATCATTAGAGTGAATCAGCAACCAACAGAATGGGAAAAAAATTTTTGCAATCTACCCATTCAACAAAGGGCTAATATCTAGAATCTACAAAGAACTAAAACAGATATACAAGATAAAACCAAACAACCCCATTCAAAAGTGGACAAAGGATATGAACACTTTTCAAAAGAAGACATATATGAGGCCAAAAAACATATGAAAAAATGCTCATCATCACTGGTCATTAGAGAAATGCAAATCAAAACCACACTGAGATATCATCTCACGCCAGTTAGAATGGTGATCATTAAAAAATCTGGAGACAACAGATGCTAGAGAGGATGTGGAGGAATAGGAACACTTTTACACTGTTGGTGGGAGTGTAAATTAGTTCAACCATTGTGGAAGACAATGTGGCAATTCCTCAAGGATCTAGAAATAGAAATTCCATTTGACCCAGCAATCCCATTACTGGGTATATACCCAAAGAACCATAAATTGTTCTACTATAAAGACACAAGCACACGTATGTTCATTGTAGCCCCGTGTACAATAGCAAAGACCTGGAACCAACCCAAATGCCCATCAATGATAGGCTGGACAAAGAAAATGTGGTACATATACACCATGGAATACTACACAACCATAAAAAACAATGAGTTCCTGTCCTTTGTAGGGACTTGGATGAATCTGGAAACCATCATTCTCAGCAAACTAACACAAGAACAGAAAGCCAAACACCGCATGTTCTCACTCATAGGTGGGTGTTGAACAACGAGAACACATGGACTCAGGGAGAGGAGCGTCACACACTGGGGGCAGTTGGGGGGGTTAGGGGAGAGACAGTGGGGGTTCAGGAGGGAGGGGAGGGTGGGGAGGGATAACATGGGGAGAAATGCCAGATATAGTATGCACC
Source organism: Cacajao melanocephalus (assembly GCA_963573385.1). Lineage (NCBI taxonomy): Eukaryota > Metazoa > Chordata > Mammalia > Primates > Pitheciidae > Cacajao > Cacajao melanocephalus. The sequence goes on from CAUYLG010028906.1 coordinate 1,098, forward strand.
TAAAGTAAGATAAACAAATTAAAAATAAAATAAAAGCAAATTTTTTTATTGATCAGTGGGAAATAGAGGAAATTTAACATCTACTCCCTAAAGCACTTCATTTTCACCGCATTTCCAGATTTTTGAGCAGAAAGCCAGCGCCAAATTCTCATTTGTGTTCCCTGGAATTATTTTGCTACTGAAAGCCAGAGAGACAGCAAATTGTCAATTCTGCCTCAAGACAGACTACATTCATCAGGATTCTCTAGAGTGGCAGAACCAATTTGATAGATGAGAGAGAGAGAGAGAGAGCGAGAGAGAGAGAGAGAGAGAGAGAATGGATGGATGGATAGATGATAAATAGATAGATGATGGATAGATAGATAGATGATAGATAGATAGATAGCGAGCAAGAGAGAGGGAACTTATTTCTTAGAGGAATTGGCTCATGCCGTTATGGAGGCAGGGAAGTCTCATGAGAGGCCATCTACAAGCTGGAGACCCAGGGTTGCCTGTTGTGTGGCTCAATCTAAGTCTGAACGACTCACAATAAGAGATGGTGATGGTGACACTCTCAGTCTGAGGATGAAACTCAAGAAGCTAAAAGGCCACTACTACAAGTCTCAATGTCCAAAGGCCAAATAACTAGTAATTCTGATGTCTAATAGGAAGAGAAGGATGTCCCAATGCCAAAAAACAATGAAAGCATTTCACCTTTTATCTGCATGTTTTTCCCATCTGGGCCCCAGTGGCTTGGATGGGTGACCACTCACATTGACGGTGTATCTTCCCAATTCAGTTCACCAACTCACACACCAATCTGCTCCAGAAACACCCTCACAGACTCACCCAGTAATGATGCTTTCCCAGTTATCTTTTTATCCAGTAAAGTTGACACTTATAGTTAACCATCACAAAGGCCTAATCCCTGAGAAAATGAGAATCCATCTGCTTTAAACATGCATCTGATGGCCTCCCATCATTTGCAGTGAGGGCTCAGTTTCTGCACTATATAATGAGGACAAATACAGCAGTTTCCTCAGGGTGTTTAGGACCCAATGTGTTCACATGTTTCAATATTTGTCCTGTAGGCAGTGTGTCTTCCATACTTGGTAAACAAACAAATCAGCAAGCAGCCTGCATCACGAGGATACCACTCCTCCCCCTAACCTGCATCCTCCATGCTACAGTTCTTCCCTCTTCCTTCAAGGCTCTCATCTCTGACTCTGAGGATGGAGCAGTCCCTCAGCTCTCCAGACTCTAGGCATTTAGATGAGGCTCCTGCCCTCCTGGGACATAGGCTCCGTGGAGAGGTGGCTCCTTCCCTGCCCAGTGAAGCTGTGCAGATGAGGCCTCCTGAGGCTTGGAGGACTTGGAGGGAGAGAACAGGGAGGGAACCATGTGTGCAGAGGGCAGTTTTGGACTTGAGCAATGCTTAAGCTGATATTCACATATATGTACCACTTTACTTTGGCTGAGAAAATGGTCCAGCACATCCTGTTGAGACATTTGGTGTCCAACTCAGATGTACATAGTCCCTGTGTGAGAAGAGGGAAAGGGTGAAAATACATTGCTCATATTCACTTCTTGTCATTTTCATAAATGGATGATTTCTAAATAAACATATAAACAGAAAAGCAAAATGAAAACCTGGAAGTTACCAATGGGTCAAGGCAGGAGAATGGAAAGACCACACTGTGAAGAGTTGCTTCAGTGCAAAGGGACAGAGCTGAACAGGAAGAGAAGATGGCATTGCTGTTCCCATCCCTGGGAACAACCCTGGGTCACCCGGAAGAAAGGGAGGAAAGAAAAAACAGCTCTCAGCAGTCAAGGACCAGCTCACTCACTGCTTTCTCCTTGTTTCTCTGATTCAACTCAAAGTGCTATATCCCCACTCTGGCACCATGGGCTGAAAACTCTGCTTTGACCAAGGTGACGTATTTGTCCTGGTTTTAGATAGCTTTTGCTGCTTCATCATTGGAGATCTCTTGACCATGAGACTTCCGATCTTGGGCAAAACAGAGAAGATTTTTCCAGACCAAATCTTTCCTTCTTTTTGTTGCTGTAAATCAATAATAAACTTGAATGCAATGCTTAGGTGAGGGGAGATGACACGTCTTAATTCATGGAGGCATCATCATTTCAGGCACCCGTCACATGGTATCTCTGAGTGCAGTCACAGTCATCTCTTGAATGACGTGGCTCTGTGGCTCATGCTTGTGATGGACATGGTGGGAGGAGCCCAGACCCTGTGTCAGATGGCCCTTGTCACGGCCCTAGCTGGCATGACAGTGTGTGCCTCTGGAGAATTTATTTTCAACTCTTAATTTCCCCAAAGCTAAAGTAAATTAAGAGCAGTACTACCACCCCAAAGAGTTCTTGTCATGAGGAAATGAAGTGCCCTGTGTGAAATTATTCATGTAGTACCTAGAGTAGGCTGTGTGGAGTAAATGTTTAATGGTTGTTTCTTTGTTACCTGCTTCTGTCTCCAGTTCATACATGAGAACATCATAGTTGACAGAGGTGAAAAGTCTGACCTAGAGCTGCATGTCAGTCAGCAGGAGATTGGACACAGGAACCTTGTTATTTCTTTGGCTGCTTTTTGGCCGAGGTCTCCCTGGACCATTTCCAGTCAAAGACATCAGCGTGCTAAACAGAAGCCAGGATAGCTGCTCCCATCATGTTATTCTACTCCAGGGTGCTCTGGGAACTTCAAAGACCTGAACCTGCTCACACTAAGTCCCAGGCTACCATGTGCTGTGCGCCAGAGCTAGAGGACAAGGTCTGCCTGTAGTGCTCTGTATCTGTACATTTAGAAAAACCAGAAAGGGCAAATAAAAGTAGGATTTGTTTTTCTTCTCCAAACATGTCAGTAAGTTTCAGGTGATCCTTCAAGCTCCAAGACAAACATTTGGAACAACTTAGATAACATGACAGAGATGCTTGCTTCAGGATCCAGATGCTCCTTCCAGCTTTATAGGTAGAGGGATACTCTGCAAGGTCAGCTCTGGAAGGTCACTGGCCCTCCTCCACCCCAAGTCACATACAAGGAGGACTGTGTCCCTCCCTGGGGCCCACTGAGTGTCTTAGAAAAAAAAACTCAGGCCCACCCAGAACCAAGACAATGACCTGAGCCCTCTTCTGTCCCCAGAGAGACCTCATCCATGGTGAAGGAAGAAGTAGTCACTTCAGCAATGTGCCTGAAATGCACTCAAATGCCCAATGCAGGCCCCAATGTGAGCTCTGCCCTTCCTGAAACACTCAGAGGGACTACGAAATGAACACCTTTCTCTGTTGTCTTTGTTTTTAAATCCACCCCACTTGGGTGACTCCACTCCTGCTTACGGCACCTACTCAGCACGTCTTACTCCAGCCTTTTCAGACTGCCTCATGCTGGAGTCCAGCCTGAGCTGCACCTCACTGGGAAGCCTGGTGTGATCCGCACAGCTGGGCGGACCCCAGACCTGGCAGTGTCTGCAGCTCCGGGTGTCGGGGGCCATTGCTTCTTGTGCTGCTCTTTGACTTTTTGTGCAAGCTGGTTTCAGTCCTCAATTGAATACAAGCCTCCTAGGGATGGGGAGTATGTGCTGTGTGTTTCCGTGTGTCCAGAGAATGACTCATAGAGCACCAAGTATAATCTCAGTCGAGGAGGCACAAGTGTCTTGTTTATATGTATATATACATATATATATATATACACATATATATATATATCTTTATGTATTTTCTAGGATTAGTCATATAGAATATGTATATCATACATTCCTTATAGTATACAGTTCATATACTACTTAGTTTGTATAAATACATTAGAAAATACCACAGGGCTTATAATAAAATCAGTAGAGAGAAAGATGATGGCTTCTCAGAGATACATGCTTCTACATCAAGAGGACGGGAAAAATAAAGAAAGTTTTCACATCTGATCTTCCAACCCCAAAGATATGGGTGTACAGAAATGCCGGGACAGAACCCGTATGTTTCTCTGGAAGGGTCACTGGGTCACACTCCCTCTCCCTCACCCAACAGTAGTCCAAAAGAACTGTGGCTCAATCCTATTTCTGCAGTCACAGGTGTACCCTCTGCCCAACACATACAAAACCAGGCTCAGGCAGGGCAGGGGAGCATCAGCAGGTGCCTCTTCCCCCTATCTGCCTATTTAGGTGCCCAAATGTCAATAAAGTAATATATTTCAAAGAAGGAGGGTGGGTGACTGGGTTCTCTGGAGTATTTGATGGTGATAATATTGGAAGAAGAGCAATAGAATTCAGTGAAGCCTCTACAAATCCTGGCCAAGGACGCAGACCCTGGAGGTCCATCCAGCACTTCCACGTACTCTTTGCCACATGTGAGTTCGCTAGGTCAGAGGAAAAGGGAAACATCAGCATTTGGATTTGTCCTCCAGCTAGACTGCCACTTCCCTCCACCAATGACCCCACACTGGAGTCCCACAGCTTTGTTTGTGAGAAGTGCAGGGACGGATGAGAACAAGGGAAGGAAAGTTCATCAGTTCTTCAGTAAGGCAGGCAGGGCCCCGAGCATCTCCTCCATCTTCCCAGAACCTTCCCCTCGACCGGGGCAGCAGGCGGCTTCCCAGTCTCACAGTTTCTGTGTCTCCCAGGGAGCCCAGCCCATGGCCCTAGGATTCCAACCCAGGAATTTTAGTCAAAGCAACAGCTGTGTTTCAAATTCCCCAAACAGTGAATGCAGCCAGCACAGTGGTGTGTTTCCTTAAACCGCAACCTCTGCGTCAGGACAAAAATCACCAGAAATGAGTGTGTGAACACCACTCTCTGGTTTCTGCCTTCCTCTCCCCGGAGAGATGGCACAGGAAGAGATGAAGCATGAACCCTCTCCCGGCACAAGCTTGACCTTGCTTACTCATGGCAGAGGGGAGAAGGGTCTCTATCTCCATCCTGTGAGAGACAAACTGCATATGGGAGCTCTCAGTCCTGGGAGGCCTCCCCACTTCCCTCTCCTCCCTGTGCTTTTCCAGTCCTGATCTCCACCCCTCATCCTCTGCCCCCAGCAGATCTTGGTTTCACAGGAGAAGGCCTGGAGCCTCTCTGGGATATAACAAGACAACAAGGGGACACCTCCCCAGGATACACACAGGTGACTTTCTACTAGTTTTGCTCTTGGCCCTGCTTGAGTCCCCACTTGGTGCCAAGGATAGTGAGATCCAAAATCAACTTTGAAAAGGACAAAAGGACAATATGGGGAACTGTCCAGAGCTGCCCATCCCTCTGGCCCTGGGGAAATTATGACACAGGAAGTACACAACTATTTAATTCCAGGCTCCTCCTCAATCTCCTTCTCTCCTTGTTTCCCTATCTGGGTCTCCTTGGCCACTCATCCTTTTTTGAATCCCTGAGCCTCAGGTTGGGTAGATGGTTTAAGCCTTGTATTTGATGCAGCTGTCTCTATGGGTCCTTTATCCCAAGAACTCCTGCATAACCTAGTGGGATTCTGAACCCATAGGCTGCCTGAAGGGGAAAGGACCTCTGGGTCACACAGATTTCACCATCTATCTCATCCACCATTGTGGGCTGTGTTTGGCTTGGTCTGACTTGATGGAAATGTGGCTCCCATGCTGAAATCCATGAACAGTGCCCTGGGATAGCAATGCACTAACTCAGGCTGCATTGGAAATGCCTTCTGTGGCTTTATCACTTTATTCATTCATTCGTTCATTCAAGAAAAATACCTGCAATCCAAAGATAGACTCCTAGTAAACACAAACAAAGTCATATGCAAGAGTAATATTGCACTATAAACTCAGTGTAGAGCTTTCCAGGGGGTACTAGGTAAGCCCCTGTGAGAAAAAGACCTGTCCTCCTCTGCAGAGTCAGGAAAGGGGTTTTATTGTTATGGAGGTTGTTGCTCTTGAGCTAACTCATGAAATACAACATGAAAACCCTTTGCGGAGGGCAGATGAGTCTGGCAGGGATTGGAGGATGCATTCCAGGCAGAGAGCAGGTGTGAGCAAAGGCAAGGAACTTCTGGACTTGGGTGTTCAGGAAACTCAGTGTAGTGGCTCAGCTTATAGAGGGGCCCAGAGAGGAGAAGTGATCAAAAGTGAGCAGAGAAGAGAAGCCAGTTGTGAAGAATGTGCAAGGCACAACAAGAAGATACATTTTATTTGGAGAACAAGGAGTCAGTGAAAAGCTTTCAACAGGAAGTGAAAATGCAGTCCAATAGCGTGTCAAATGGCTGTCGTGGATGGGTGGAGGGTGAACCATAAGAGGTCAAGATGAGATCCTTCCTAGAAATAACAATATCATCAAAGAAAACTCACAACCCAGTACTCACCTGAGGTCTTGAATGGCCACCATGGGTATCTCCCCTGGGTTGTACTCAATGATCCAGACACATTCAGTTTTCGGCCCAACATAGTTGATGATCCTGCCATAGTCATCCGTGTAGTGGCCCCCACAGTCACTGGGTGCTACAAGAGGAGAAGTGGGGCCCAGGAATTGCAATGATGCTCTTGGCCCGGGATTGGCTTGTGCCATTCCCTGGGCCCCTGACATTACTGTTTCTCCAAACCTCCCGTCCTTGGGAAGAAAGTGCAACCTTAATGGCCCAGTCTGATGGCTCCACAAACAAGGTGGGCTTTTTGGTTTTAGTCTATTCAGAGATTATGAGGGGACCCACAGGCATTTTAAAGTACAATTTATTTATGATGAGTGGGAGATAGAGGAACTTAACTCCCCTTATTAAAATTTACTTTCTCACCAATCATATTGCCTGATTGGTGAGCAGAAAATCAGCACATTTTCTTTCTATATCTTTTCTTAGGGCGGGTCAGACAAACAACAAATAGGCATTGCTCCTGCCCCCATAGTAGCCCAATCCCTGAACAAATGAGAATCCATCTCCTTGAGGTTCAGTTATGCCTCCAGCTCCGAAAGTGTAACTGAGGATGAAAACAGCACCTTGTTTGAGTGGTCAAATGTATTCTGGTTTCTAAAGCACTTAGCCTGTGCCCAGCAACTGGTTAAGCTCTAGATAATCCACCAATCAATCAACAAGCCACACTGCATCACAAGGAAATTGCTCCTCCCTGTAGCCTGCACCTTCATGGAGAAGCTTGAAGGAGGAGGGAAGGACTGCAGCATGGAAAAGGCAGGTTAGAGGGAGGAGTAGTTTTCTGACACCGAGGATAGACCAGCTGCTCAGATCTCCAGACTCCAAGTGTTTAGAGGAGGCTCCTATCCTCCAGGGACACAGGCCCTGTGGAGTGGTGGCTCCTTTCCCTTCCCAGCAGGCTGGTTAGACAGGAGGGCCGAAGAAGAAAAGGCTTCCTGGGGCTTGGAGGTGTTGGGGGGAGTTGGGAGGAGGCTCATGGAGGGAGCACTGAGAGGGTGGGAGGAGGAATTAGGGATTATGAAGGCTGAATCCAATTATCAGGTACAGAAATACCAAGTTCTTTTGGACAAGAATTGTCCCTCGTACATGCCCTTCTCATTGATCCATTTGGAGTTCAACCCCAACACAATGTCTCTGTGTGAGGCAAGGGAAAGAGGGAAACAGTCTTGTCTGCATTTACCTGTGGCATATGGAGCTGTAACAGTTGTGGCTGAAAGACAGGAAAAAAAAAAAGGAAACTCTGAACCTACTGATGAGTGAAAGCAGAAGAAAGGAAAATGACCACACTGTGAAGAGGAGCTTTAGTGCAAAGGGATGGAGCTGAGCAGAAAGAAGGGATGGCATCACTGTCCCCATTTCTGGGAGCAGCCCTGGATCACCCGGAAAGAATGGAAGGAAGGAACGGCTCTCAGCATTCACAGATTCACAAACCAGCTCACTCACAGCATTCTTCTTGCTTTTCTGATTCCACTTGATTAAAGTTCAATCGTCTCACTCTGGAGCCATAGTCAGAAATGACTGCTCTGATAGCGTGGTCAGCTTGTCCTAAATTATCTGAGACATTCCTGATTTTTTAGCTAAAGGTCTCATGTCACAGGAAACCCCACTTTCCTGGGAAAAAATAAGTCAGCTACCTTAACTCTGATATAAACATTTCTCCTTGTAAATTCTATAACAAAACAAGTGATTAATTAGATTTTGAAATAAATATGTTGACTACAATTTTTAAGTGAATTTCCAACTCAAATACCAGCTTACAGCTTCCATCAAAATTAGGGCTACACTGAGGCCTTAGGGACACTGGTCATAGGAACCCTGAGAGCTTGGTGGAAAAACTGAAACTCACTGTAGCCCTAATTTAGATGGAAGATGTAAGCTGGTATCTCAATGAAAATTATTTTCATCTAGATTCTCAGTCATCTTTATTTATGGAAATTTCACTATTCAGGGACCTGAGTTAAATACCTAGATCCAAGCGAGCCCTGCATGCAATCCCATGTATCCCACAGTGCACAGGACACTGGGCTCACGTCAGGGGATGCTCTAGTGGGCAGGCGAATGGGTTCAGAATCAAATGGCCCTGGTCAACCACCCTAGCGGCCTAGAGCTGAATGGCTTTGGACAAAGTTTTTACTCTCCCTAAGCCTCAGTCACTCATCTACACAATGGGTATCTTGATTTTAACTACCTGATAGGATGAAACTGGGCGCACGATCCCATGGCCCAGTACCCAGCACAGGATAGCCTGGCACACACCTGATCTGTCACTCTAAAGCTTTCCAGACAGTTGCTTCATTTACCAAATTAGATGATGTTTCTTTACTCAGTAAATGAGCAATCCTTATAATGCTACAGAAAGCTCTACGCTATAAATTCAGTGTATTCTGACAAGAAAGTCAACCAGGACATCTTAGCGGTCCTTCCTGGGCCTGAGACTATATGGAGCCTTTGGGGTGCAAAGAAGAGTCTCCCTACAGCTGGGGCCTCTGTCAATTTGGCTCTGGAAGAAATAAACCATGATTCTCCAGAAAGCAGATCTCAAGTGCAAATCCTGACCATGCCTGTCATATTGAGTGACATTTCTGTACTGTATCCATGTCTACCTTAAATTATTTTCATTTAGATTCTTAGGTAAAGGCCTTGAGGGATGGGAAAGAAACTGCCCCTTCACAATCACTGGCTACACAACCTCCCAGGCTGTGAGGCTAATGATCACTTCAGGGAGCTTTAGTAATAAACTTGTCTCAGTTTGCTTGAGTGGACTCTTTTCCTTCACTAACTCCTCACAACAACCCTGTTGAGACACCCCGATTCTACAGCTGAGGTTAGGAGAGGTTGGGTGACTTGGCCAAGCCTACGCAGCACTCATCAGTTTCTGCGTTCAAGCTCAGTACCTCTGCCTCTTTTTCATCAAGTTGTCTTTGTGTCTCCTGACTTCACCAAGGACAAGGAAACCAAATGTCAAGCGTATTAAGTTTTTCCACGAAGCTCTCAGGGTTCGTATGACCAGTGGCCCTAAGGCCTCACTGTAACCCTAATTTAGGCAGAAGCTGTAAGCTGGGAATGTAGATGAGCTTGGAAATGTAGATGAGCATCTGAAGCTTTAGCCAGAGGAGACCATGTAGAGCTGGCACCTACAGTGAGGATGAACTTTGCAGGAATCCTGGCAGGGGAGGAGAGCTCCCGGCGATGAGCAGCCCCTGATGGGAGTGTGCAGTCAGCAAAGCGGAGCAGCGCAGGAGAAATGGACAAGACGAGAAAGACTGGACGAGGGCAAGAGAGGAGAGAGAAGTGAGGAGAGTGGGAAACAAGAAGGTCAGGAAGGAAAGGGGAGACAAAGAGGAGGACGCAAAGAAAGAAGGTGGGGAGAATGAAGGAAACAGAGAGCCAGGGGAAAGAGACAGAGATAGAGAGCTCTCCCTGAAGAAATTGATACCCTCTTGCTTTTCTGCCTGCATTTAAAATCAGTTGGCCAATCCTCGTGCATTTGACACAATTCCCAGGGCCCAGCCCTCTAGAGGGCAAATGACTCCCCCTCTTCCAGGCATTTCTAGCCAGTGTTGGGAGCTGCTGATTATTGCTTCTCCTGAAGTTGCTGCAGCTGCCACGTGACAACCCACTGGGCAGATGCAGAGCTCCCTCCTGCTGTGGGCTCCACCAGGGGCCACAGCTACCCCCTCAGAAGATCCCAGTCACATTTCATGCAGGGCACCCTCACCAAGACACCCTCTTCAGTCAGACCACCTGGAAAACCTCCAAAGCAATTCTTTCAGCTGCTTCTGGGTGAGCCTTGCAGAGTCTCAGCATAAGTTGCATAAGGCAGGAAGTAAGGTTACCGAACACACCAAGACAGGGAATTCAGGAACCCAGAAACGTTTAAAAATCACGATGGCATCAGCACAGTGACATAGATATTTTCCCATTTGTCCCTTCCTCCACCAGCACTAAGCAGAAAGTGAAACATTTTGTATGGAAGAGAGTATCTTTCACCTAATCAGCCATGGGCTTCTTCCTTGGCAATAAGCAAATTAAAAAATCTCTGCAGCTGAAAAGGAAAATAGTGTGAGGCCCAGGAGAAAGGGCCTGGGGACATGTGTTACCTGTACTGCACAGCAGTGCCCAAGCAAAGGCTCCGGCCAGCCTCATCCTCAGCAGGGCCTGGTACCAACTTCAGGAGTGAGCTCAGCTTTGGTGGCTTGGGTTATATAGAAACACCCGTGAAATCTGATCTTCTCCCTCCCACCTAGAGCCAAGATTGGCCAAGCTGTAGGATCCGAGGGTGTTGTAGGATCACCGGGGTGGTCTAGAGAGGGAGGAGGGAGGTGTGGCTAGAGGCTAATCAACACTGATCTTTCTCAGCCAGGTTCCAGGTTTCACCTAGGCAGAGATATAATGGCCAGGCACTCCTTTCCTCTCCAGGCAGGCTCAGGGGAAGCATCACAAGCTGGCCTCAATTTGTGATCTCCTACCTGGGCAGCCCTCTTCCTTTGGGCTAACTGGTAGCACTTGCAGCTGTATTATGTTGCAGAAGCCTCATAATACCCAAGAGGTGAGGCAGGCCAGGAGTCCTTGGAAAGCTGAAGATAGCAGACCCAGAGAGAACCAGGAGACTTTCCCAAAGTCACAGGGCATCAGGGGCAGAAGTAGGGTGAGGTCCCAAACTCCTGACTGCCCATCTCTCCCACAGCCCTCTCTGTGTCACTGGAGAGCAAAGGGATGAAATCAGGCCCTTGAGTGGCTCAAGGTGTGAGTGGGCCACAGTGGGGCCACTGCAGGGGCAGACCCACTCATGTGGGAATGTCCAGGTGGATGGCCTGAGTACCTGTGTCTACATGTGTCATACAGGGATCCACATGGCTCAGTCCCAGGGCAGGATCATGGTTAAAAGAGGTTTCTGAGGAAAATGGCTGGCAATTTATTTTGAGATTACACAGAGAATTCCCTTATGCTCTAGCAATTCCACTAGTTGTATACTAAGGAGAATTAACAGCATATGTCTAGATATAAATAGAAGCATTACTCAATTAATGGAAGAGGTGACACAATCTAATATCAGCTGATAAGCAGATGAAGAAAACCTGGTATAGCCATAATGGGAATTTCTTTAGCCATGTGAAGGAATGGGAGCCAATTTGCCAACCAAAGACTGTTACCAATTTATACAACAACCAGGACTTCATGAGGACCCATTTTCCTGAACTCTAACCAACTCCTGATTTTGTCATGTCTTTCAATATGTCTTCTAATCAAATACGATCAGAATAATACCTAATGTTATAAAATGCATTTCCCTGAAGTCGAGTGGGGCTGGCATCCTTTCAATGCCTCTAGTCCCACAGCAGCTCTTTCAGAAATGCCTGTTCATATCTTCAGGACAATCTTGTATTGCATCACCCTTCTTATGGATCATAGAAGCCGCCTTTGGCCTTTCCTTCCCACAACTTTATTTGAACAGGCCCTGATGGGTTCACATTGTGAAGGAGCTTCACAACTCAAGTAGAACAGGGTGACACTGCTGGGTTAGGAGCCATCTAGACACTCAGTGCCTCCCAGCTGAAGAATGGAGGGAGAAAAAAAGTGGGTAAGTTTTCTCTCTGCTCACAATCACTGCAAAAGGCTGTTTTAGTGTTAAGCCTCCAGGTATTACTAAAGTAAATTGCAATACTTCCTCACAGTTCTCCTTCCTCCTCTTACTCCAGAAACCCTGTCCCATTACCCCTCATTCACCCTATTCCTGGCCCTGGGCTGGGAAGAGGACAAAGCTCCCTGCCATTGGATGTGAATGCCCAGATGAAGCAAATGCAGGAGCCCATGGAGAGGATGTGTCCTTTTTCTTGTACCCCAGCCCGAGGATCTTGCCATGGGCTCCAATGGGTCAGGACGGCTATGTGTCCCCCAGCATCATCCCCCCATGGCTGTGGCTGCCTGAAGGAACAAAGACCTAGTATCTTTCCTGGAGGACCCTGGAAACCAAAGTCTTAGGTACCCCAAGACCCGATGTCCGCTTGGAGGAAAGATTTGGGTTAGCATCAGCTTCTGAGGATTTGCA
>CAUYLG010028907.1:0-11772 GCA_963573385.1 Cacajao melanocephalus
TATTATATATTAAATATACAATATATATATTATATTAAATATATAATATATATTTGTATATGAAATATATGATAAATATATATAAAATATATTTATCATATATATTTATACAAAATGTATGATAAATATATATAAAATATATTTATCATATATTTCATATACAAATATAGGCATGTTTGTATATATTCATACAATAAATATTTTTCAAAAAATACAAAAAGATAAAGAGAACTGAAATTAATATCTTTTAAGATGATGGTGCTAACAGAAGAAGAGTAACAGTTGCTATCCTTTTTAAAACATATTTTAAATTTTCACTAGGAATTGTGAATATACTTGTCACATGCTGTCTTATTTTATACTGACAACAATTACATGAAATTGGTACATTTAGCCTGTGAAACAACTACTAGCAATAGAAATAGCCCTTCCCATTGTAGAGATGGGAAAACTGATGTTCAGAAATTTTTTAAATAGCTTGTCCAAAATTATGCTTGTCATACATGGCACTGTGGTGGTTAACAACATGGAGTTTGGCTTAGTCCAGTGCTGTTCCCCAGAAACACCATATCCTAATGAGAATAGCACCATTAGTAACTTTAAAAGAGAAAGATGGATACTTGATGTATAATAAAAGGATTATTTGCCTGTTAAACTTATTGAAGGATTGATATTTCTTAATTTACTTTTGTTGCTGAGTGCTGTGAAATTACTCTGCAGGACTGCTGCAGGACTGCAAACACATAGGAACTCTATTCAGTGCAAAGGAGGTAGGAATTTATACTAAAATAAGGTAGCCTCATTCTGATTTATATGTAATCTACTAAGAACACCAAAATGGAAGAAGCTAAATGAATGACAGGTATTTTTAAGCAATTTTACAGCCACTAACAGATGTTTCCATAATACACTTTTCCAAAGCTCCAACAGGGCACATGTTCAAGAGCACATCTTGCATGAATGACCTTATTACATAAATGTGTAATTAGCAAGGTTTAACAATGCATATGATTGAACCCTGGGGCATGATCTGTGCTTTGAAATATGTCAACTTAAATTACTAGTTCTTGTGATATTAATTAGGTGATAAATAAGCAAAATGCTGTTAGGGAAAATGAAATAACTTTTCTACTAACTTTGTTACAATTGCAATTTTTGTTTGGAGAGTTCTAACATAATATAAAAGAATGTTTCCAAGGCTAAAGGGTTTGCCATTGACTTTCCTTTGGAATATCAATATAATGAAGAAAATAATGAAGTTTTAAGCTTAACCTACTATTCTGTAAGTCACGTTTTTGCTCAGGCTTTTTATTTTAAATAGCTAAGATGCCAAACTACAAAAATACAGAGAATTCTGTAACAGTTTTCTACACAGTAACACCATTATAAATTAAAGAAAACAGGGATATGTTAACACAGTCTGCAAAGAGCCCTTCTATGAATGGTGACCATGACTATGAGAATAATGCTTTCAGAGCACAACACCTCAGTTATATAAAACCATCTACCCTGCTTTCTCCTGAATGCAAACCTCTAGACTTCTTAAAAATATCGATCAATTAATGAATCAAAATGTCACACCCAACACACTAATAGCTTTAGGGAAAACTATGGGAGTAGATGTCATTCAACATTAAGTTCATATCAAATTGCAGAATTGATAAGGACATTCCCATTTTCAAAAGTTGTAGCTTAAGAAAAAACCCTTCTAAAAATAGTATAAAAATTATTTTCTTTATTTCAATATTTCTCCAAATTTTAGTTATTAACAGAAAATTATATTTCATGTGGATAAAGTATGTTAAAAGGATAAATTGCAGCCTTTCTCATTAAAAACTTATGCATAATGTTAAAAAGAAACTCAAAAGGCCCATTGAGTTCCAAGATCCTACAAATCCTTGAAATATGTAAGTTCATCACATTTCAAATCTTAGTTTTCTTTAAAGGAACATATTAGTCGGCTACCACTTTTTACTTTAAAGCCACTAGTACAAAACTAAAACTTCCTTGGTTACTACGAGCTAAATTAAGAGGGAAAAAAGTAATTAAAAGAGGCCAAGCACGGTAGTTCACACCTGTAATCCAGGCACTTTTGCAGGCTGAGGTGGGAGGATCACTTAAGGTCAGGAGTTTAAGAACAGCCTGGCCAACATGGTGAAACCCCATCTCTATTAAAAAAATTAGCCCAGCATAGTGGTGTGTGCCTGTAATCCCAGCTACTCGTAAGGCTGAGGCAGGGAGAATTGTTTGAACCTGGGAGATGGAGGATCACGCCACTGAACTCCAGCCTGGGCAAAGGAGCAAGACTCCATCTAAAAAAAAAAAGGAAAGAACGAAAAGTAGGCAGTAAAAAAGTAAAAAAGGAAGAAGCAAAGATAAATACACAAAAGCAAAATTACGGCATAAAACCCACAAATATTGCTTCTGTTCTGTGATATACATCAGAGACAAAAGTGGCCAACTGATAAACATCAAAGACAAAATAATTTTTGTTGAGGTAATTTTATTTTATGGATGGATAAAGATTATGTTCATTTAATAAACATCAAAAATGTTGTTGAGAAAAGGGATGCAAAGGAAATTAAAAAAAAAAGAGAAAGTACAGAAGATTAAACAAAACCAATGTTTATAACCTTTCCTTGACACAAAGGACATTTTTCTAAAAGTTCCAATTTCAGGCTTGACATTCCATTTGAATTTGATGTGTGTGTGTATATGCAGTAGCACACAGGAATTATCAAATAAATGATGTCACTTGCTTAAATGTGGTCACCTGACAAAAACTGTACCTTTAGTAGAATAAGGTACATTTTGTATTAAAAAAAAAAAAGAGAGCTTTAGCTAAATACATCTTTTGCTGAGGTTAAAAAATTAATCTTTCTTTATGAACCATGAGCACATTTATAATGAAAGCTTCATATATAATGAAAATGTACCCATTTCCATAAGTAAAATATGCCAGGTTCTTCCAAATGATATTTTTGTTATGACTCAGCCAGATGATTTTGGTTTATTTTTTCTAGAAATGTCTATGTGACATGAAGCTGACCCTAAATACTCCATATTTCTTTAATAAATCAAGAAAATTGTAAATATTAAATACACAAAATAAAAACTCCCTCTAGGTAATTTTCAATCTTCCAGAAACTGTCTAAACTATCATCCAGTACCAACAAGATTCATAAGCAGTTGCAGAAATGAGAGTAGGAAGAAGAAAGAATACAACGTCTCTACTATTTTACTACATTCTTCTTTTTTTCCTTTTTTTTTTTTTTGAATTTGACAGTTTGCCTTTAGGGAGTTTCTCTTTTTTTTGAGACAGAGTCGTGCTCTGTTGCCAGGCGCCAGGCTGGAGTGCAGTGGCACAATCTCACTTCACTGCAACCTCCGCCTCCCAGGTTCAAGCAATTCTCCTGCCTCAGCCTCCAGAGTAGCTGGGACCACAGGTGCGTGCCACCACGCCCAGCTAATTTTTGTTTTGTTTTTTGAGTAGAGACGAGATTTCACCGTGATCTCCATTTCTTGACCTTGTGATCCGCCCGCCTCGGCCTCCCAAAGTGCTGGGATTACAGGCGTGAGCCACTGCGCCTGGCCGCGTTTAGGGAGTTTCAAAACATGATTTAAAAATCACAGTTATTGTTTACTTACCTCATTGCCTTCCAATTCAAAAAACTCAAACTTCACAGAAATTCTGTATTGGGTTGGTGCAATCACTTGCCACACACAGTTTTTATTAGGAGGGTACTCCTTCGGCCAGCCTGGGGTGGTTATGGTGCCGTTAAGTTTGGTAAGAAGTCCACCACAAGCAGCTAGAAGGAAAGAAAAGTAAAAGGTGTATTCTCTCCATAAAGTCACTCATTTCTTAGCACCTGTCCATTAATTAATATCCAAACATCTCAGCTCTAAATTTCAACCATCTTCTGGGTTTCAAATCCAGAAATTGCAGTCTCTGTGTTTTTCTACAACTATTGTAGTCTTTAAGTCTCATTTTAAAAGTGTTATTTTGTTGCTTAGGAGCCAATAATATTATGGCTGTACTACATTTTAGTCACTTTAAGGTAGGGTGAGCAATTTAAAAAAATGAAAAAACCTGGGTCTCAGTTTTCTTATCTTTTAAGTTGGTCTAATAATATCTTGTAGTGTCTTGGCCACTACTGAATTAAGAAAAAAATAATATTTTTTGTCAAAATTCAGAAGAGTGTTCAGAGATTTAAGGAAAAGATATATGTAAAACACAGTATAGGCTGATGTAATAAAACCAAGTCAATTGTTCATTTCCTCAAACTTCTTTCCAAGACAAGTAACTCTATGTCACCTGAGCTAGCAGACAAGATAAATTATGGTAAATAGAACACATTTGTTATTTCAAAAGCCCCATTTAAATACTTATTTTCTCTTTAAATATATCTATGATTATCTATTTTTAAAAGATTCTATTTAAATTTCCTCTCTTCCTTATCAACAATATAATTAGCAAAATCATAGTATCCAAAAGCAAGTTGAGTGAAAAGAACATACACTGTACACAGTTCATAATTAATTCTTAAGGACTCAAGAGTTACCTAAAATAACTAGTCCCTTCTTTTGTCTTTGTGCACGTGTGTGTGTGTGTGTGTGTGCACAAAGACATATAGACATACAAATATATGCTATATTTATGAGTATATACAAACACAAAGACATATACATATATTCTATAATATTTATGAGTATATACACATATACTATCTGTACATTCACTTTTACCACTTTCTTGGTAAATTACTATAATTATTTCTAATAACATATAGAAACAGTAGTCTTGTTATTTTTTGATTGTCTCATATACAATATCCTCTTTTAAAAATATACCACTTCATCACTAGGACTTTTTAATTCTAGTAAAGGGGGAAGATTAGTGGTTTAGTAGGTGTCATGGAGACTTCTGGAAGCCAAAAAACTTTTAAGAAAACACAGGGGGTCTCTGATTTTTGCTAAATAAGTCAGCAGGGGTGTGTGCATTAAGCAAATAATTATTTCCCCTTTGCCACTTATTATATCCTCTATTTTAGGTACAGTAGAGAACAGGTGCTCATGTTCAGAGGACTAACATTTTGGTGGGAGATACCAACAGTAAACCAATAAATACATAAATATAAATACCAGTAAACTGCTACACATTCTGTGAAAATGAATTTTGCAGAAATTTTAAAAGAGGAATAAAGGAGAACTAGATTGGAGGAAAAAGTCTTCCAATTCATTCTGCCTGTAATAGAGGTATGGGTGCTGTAATAGGGTAGAGACAGGGAACATAAAAAAGAGTTAGCTTTAAAATTTGAAGGAAGAGATAATAGATAATGGTAACAAAACACTGTACAAAAGAAACCTCATCTTAGAATGTAAAGAGGAAATACAGATAGCCATGACAAAAATGTCTTTAAAAATCAATCGTTTATTCATAAAACACATATTGATCTCCTGCTTTTATGTCCGACTGTGATAGATGTTAGAGATACAAAGATGACTCTGATTCAAGACTTCTCATTTTAATAAGGGAGACATATCCATAGTCTATATTAAGATGAAGGTAAGAAAATGGTGGATGGACAGATGAATAGATGGAGAAATGGAAGGATGAACAGATAGATGGATAAAGATCTAGATCTAGATAGAGACAGAAATAGATCTAGATATATTAACATACCTGGAGGTCTGGTATGACAGATGGATGAATGAATGATGGTAGGATGGATAAATAAAAATCTAGATCCAAACAGAGATAGTTATAGATATATTAATATATCTATAACACAATGGCTTGTGGATGGATGGATGGATGGATGAATGGAAGGATGGATATAAATCTAGGTCTAGATGTAGATCTAGCTATAGATAAATCTAGATTGAAACAGATATAGATAAATTTATTTATATATACGTTTTTGTATGAAATGGTTTGGCTATGTCCCCACCCAAATCTCATCTTGAATTGTAGCTCCCATAATTCCCACATGTCATGGGAGGGACCCAAGAGGAGGTACCTGAGTCATGAGGTAGGTTTTTCCATGCTGTTCTCATGATAGTGAGAAAGTCTTAAGAGATCTGATGGCTTTATAAAGGGGAGTTCCACTGCACACGCTCTCTGGCCCACTGCCCTATAGGATGCACCTTTGCTCTTCCTTAGTCTCTTCCATGATTGTGAGGCCTCCCCAGCCATGTGGAACTGTGAGTCTATTAAACCTTTCTCCACCATAAATTACCAAATCTTACGTATATCTTTATTAGCATACTAAATATGCTAATATGTCTGTATTAGCAGCACGAGGATGGACTAATACACTTTGTGTTATGCATATATAAACAAGGTGGCCTGGTAATCAAAGGAGGAAATGGCTGATTCTATAACATGAACCCAGGTAAGGTTTCACATCAGCTGTGACTATGAATTGAGTCTTACTAATTGAGAAAAGAGGTTACTATAGGAAAAAGGGAAGGAAAGAGGAAGACAGAGAGAATGAAAATATAAGAAAGAAAGAAAAAACTGTGGGGGTTGTGGGGGGTGGGGGTCCAGACAGCAGTGCAGTCATACCTTCACAGCTCCTCCTGTCAGGGCCCAGCTCATAGCCAGGCTCACAGGTGCACTGGTAACTGCCCAGGGTGTTCAGACATCGCTGCTCGCAGCCTCCACGGTCAGGTTTGGCACACTCATCTTCCTCTATGAAAATGGCCATAGTTACAGAACAACTATACATATACAAACATACATATGTATATGTATACCTGTATATATATATATATATATATATGGGTATAAATGTTTCTAAAAAAACTACCATACTTAATGGTTCCAGATAAAATAGAAATAATTCATTGCTTCCATCAACAAAGGAGCAGAAACACATAAGCCCCTGATGGATAATGTACAAAAAATTCATGTTGCTGCCACCTAAGCATTGTCAAAGAACCCAAAGAAGTCCTAGAAACCTATAGCTGAGACAACTGAAGATCACCTTATCTCAGATACAGTGTGTGTTTTTCTGAATTTGAAGTCAAATGAGGATAATGAAGCCTAGGCTTTTTTTCTGAATGAAATTTAAAAACTTACTAAGAAGCACAGCTTTGGCAATGCTGATTTTACATTATAGCTTGATAGATATATTTGCAAAAATTCTTTAAAGAAACATCATTATTAAGAAATAGATTGTACTGAATATAAATTTAAAAGATATAAAACTTAGAAATTGACTGGATCTCTTTAAATCAAAAATATTGTGTTACTTATAGAGACATTTTGCTCCAGAAGATATGATAACCCCATATTTTAATATACACACTGTATAATTGTATATTGAAACACAAAAATATACATAAAGTATATATATTATTTTTAAAAATGTATATGACAGGATACTACATAATTAGACAAATAGTAAACATTGTCTGAAGAAATTAGGCATCAGTGAGACATTTTTGATAAGTAAATATATGAGTATCACATGAAAGAAGCTTGATAGCATATTTTTTTCTATGAAATATATAACAACAGAAAATTTCAAACATACAAATGGAGATTTTAATGAATTCTTTTAATACCTGTAGTAAAAGTACCAAGTTTTCTTATCTTTCAGTTCATATGATGAATAAAATAGTTCCCAGGGAATATCCATTATACTGTTCTTCTTTAAATTATGACAGTATTTACATAAACATAACTCTAAGTATTGCAATATACAATTGAATCATTTACCCTATCCTACATCATTTATCATATAAAAATCAATATGGAGGAAAATTTTGTTTTCTCTTCCCATAGAAAAATTGTATTCTACAATGACATACGGCTTGTCTATGAATTTCCTAAATGCACATGTGATGTTAATATTTTCACTAAAGTATTTGCTTTCTTTCTACCTCACAATACACACCAAATATGGGACATAAGAATAAACTGAAGTGTAGTTATGCAATTCAAAATCAAAGTTGATCATAGATAATCATTTGTCAAAAATATGTTTTAGATAGCAGAATATTCTGCAAGGGAGCCATATTATTTCCAATGTGAGGGAACACTAGTCTGAAAGAAAGTAATGCTGACACCTGGAAACAAATAGATAAACTTCATGTCAGTAACCTTCTTCTGTTCATGAATTCTTGGTTGTTTATTTGAATTGTAAATATTGTCTTTCTGTCTGTATATCCCTTTCTAGAACTTGCTGTTTTGACTATTTCATAAAAAACAGATGGTTGAATATCCTAATGGAGTCCCTATCCTGTGCTACAGTTCTAAACTCTAGTATTTTATTAATAACCATTTCTATCAAAACTCTCCAAAATATCCTTATTCATATTCAACTTTCAATCTAACTTTCTCTAGTTCTCTCCAACTCAAAGCGAAACACCACATTTATCCTTGATAAAGACAATCTCACATTTGAAAATTATTTCAAATTACCTTTAAAAAAGTTAGCAGCAAACCCTGCTTTGTTCACAGTTCCATCTGAAAAAAACTTCATCCACAAAGTATTGGAGGTAGATCTTATATCTTCAGGTTTCTCATGACCACAGAAACGCCCTATCAATGGGCTATTTTCACTGTTTCCATCTCTAACTTCCAGGTGGTCATAAACACAGTTGTCATGTTTTTCAATCTACAACAGCAAAAATATGTGAACATATATGTTTATAGATACAATAGTTTCTATAGGAGAATGGATGTCTTCTCAGTGCCATACTTCGGATTTGTTAATTATAAAAAGTTATTTGTATCAAATGAGTGTACTTGAGTGTTTCTCAGGAGTGTACACTGTAATAGCTATGAACAAAGAACATTATTCTAGTAGACAGGGAAGGACAAAAAATAACGATGAAACAGTACATCCCCATGAGTCAGGGTCAACAGAAATTAATTGTCTTTTAAAACAAAATTAAACTGCAAGTAGTAATCCCTCATTAAATAGAGTTGAAAAAAATCCAAAATTAAAAATTATCGCTAAAAATATGGATCTGATATGCTGCTACAAGTAATATATAATTTGTTCTGAATCATAGTTATAAAAATTGCTCCATAGTCCTTCAATAAAATCATGATTTTATTCATAGAAAATTTGGATTCAAATTCTCTGAACAAATGTAGCACTATTTTTTGTTATAAATTTCTTTTTGAAAGGAAAATCTGATAATATGGGATTACTATTCTTCCTTAGTCTATTGAATTCTTTCTCCATAATTAACCTCGTTGTGTAGAGAAAGACTACTATATAGCAGAATTAGCAGTGGTTTTCTCTTTCCCAAGGAAATATGGCCTTCTTTTAATGAGGCTTTTTACCTCAACACACCCCTCTCAGCCCAGATAATCAGGGGAAACGCAATCTCTTTCCTTAACAACTGAATGCAAATATTAGGTCAGACTATTGGCCTATGACACTTTATAGGTTCATGGACCTATGTTTCAGCCCTGAGCTTCTAAAAACAAACAAGCAAATATCAAAATCTATAAATTGTTTTAAAAATCGTAAGATTTTTTAAATAAAATTCTTGCGTTTCACATTTTCACTGAAGTTGACCACTAGAACTAAGTCTTAATAGAGTCAATTGCTTCTTAGATATTTAAAACTAGAAGGCAAAGACATCTACAATTAGAATACCATGGAAAGTATCAAATGTTATCAATTATCACTCAACATACAATTTGTTAATTTATGGAACTCTGTTACTAGTATTAAGGAATACATAGAATGTCATGGAATGTCAGGGAATGTCCATGGAACTACAACTTGAATGCATGAAACTGCTGGTATAGTTGGTGGAAAAATCTGTTTTCTACCTTATCACTACATTGAAAATAATAGTCTTCAAATTAGGTAGCATAAAGACAAACCAAAAAAAATATATTTTGAAGCACAGATTTAGTTCAAAATAGGTACTACATTTGCTGCTTTCTAGCCACAAAATGGATTCATCCATTTCTTCAACAAATATTCAGTGCCTACTCTCCACTAGGCTCTCTACCTGCTTGGCATGCATCATTCACCAAAATAGCAAATAACCTTGTCCTTCTGATGCTTGCATTCTACTGATGAGTAGCCAGAAAAGGAACAATAAACAAAATAAATAATTAAATCATAAAATGTTAGAAAGTCATCAACTCAACGGAAAAATAGAAAGTGTGGTATGATAAGAAGTATGAGAAGATGTCTATGGCCTTACCACCCAGAAGATTCCTGATATGGTCTGATCTCAGAAACTGATTAAGAATAGGCTGGGTTAGTATTTGGATGAGAGAAGTATGAGAAGTTGGGTGGGAGAGAGAAAGCCGTAATTTTAAGGTAGGTGCTCATTGGGTACGTTTCGTAAATCTATAATTTTTCGAAAATTAAATTATTTTGTGTGTGTGCAATTATGGGAATAAATGGAAAATACTTATATAAAGAATATCTAATTTTGGCCAGGTGCAGTGGCTCACACCTGTAATCCCAGAACTTTGGGAGGCTGAGGCAGGTGAATCACAAAATCAATAGATCAAGACCATCTTTGACAACATAGTGAAACCCCGTCTCTACTAAAATACAAAAAAATTAGCTGGGCATGGTGGTGCATGCTTGTAGTCCCAGCTACTCGGGAGGCTGAGGCAGGAGAATTGCTTGAAACCGGGAGGCGGTGCTTGCAGTGAGCTAAGATCGCACCACTACACTCCAGCCTGGTGCCTGGAGACGGGACAAGACTCTATCTCAAAAAAAATAAAAAAGAATATCTAATTTTGAAAGCACATTTTGAAACCTGTAACTCAGTCACTAGGGATGACAAGCCTAATATGAACAAATACATATATACATTTGATAAGAGATTTTACATATTTTATATATAATATACATTATATATATTACATATATATAAAACCTCTTATCTCAGTTTTTTTAATCTTTTTTTTTGAAAGAAAGAAAAAGAGAGGAAAGAAAGAGTGAAAGAAAGAAATAAAGAATGTAAGAGAGAAAGAAAGAGGAAGAGAAAGAGGGAGAGAGAACGGGATTCTTATTCTATTGTCCAGGCTAGAATGCAGTTTAAAAATGGGTATTAAAAACCTCTTTTATGCCAATAATTGTGCTTAACAATGGAGACAGGAAGGAATAAGGGATGAAAATAACAAACAAGAAGCCAACCAATGTTTTATTTAAACCTCTGAAATGCTATGCAATTGCTGAGGAGTGATTTACTTCCAATTATGTGGTCACTTTTAAAAGAGGTGTAATGTGATACTGAGAAAAATGTATGTTTTGTGGATTTGGGGTGGAGAGTTCTGTAAATATTTGTTAAGTTTACTTGTTCCAGATCTGAGTTCAAGTACTGGATATCGTTGTTAATTTTCTATCTCGTTGATCTGTCTAATATTGACAGTATAGTGTTAAAGTCTCCCACTATTATTGTGTGTGAGTCTAAGTCTCTTTGTAAGTCATTAAGAACCTGCCTTATGCATCTGGGCGTTCCTGTATTGGGTGCCTATATATTTAGGATCGTTAGCTCTTCTTGTTGCATTGATCCTTTCACCACTATTTAATATCTCTCTTTGTTTCTTAATGGTCTTTGTTGCTTTAAAGTCTGTTTTATCAGAGATGAAAATTGCAGCTTCTGGTTTTTTTTTTTTTTTTTTTTCCTCTCCATTTGGTTGGTATGTCTTCCTCTATCCCTCTGTTTTGAGTCTTTGTGTATCCTTGCATGTGAGATGGGTCTAGATACAGCATACTGATGGATTTTAGCTTTTTAACCAATTTGCCTGTCTGTGTCTTTTGATTGGGGCAT
>CAUYLG010028908.1:0-15775 GCA_963573385.1 Cacajao melanocephalus
GCTTTCACCCCGGGGGGGGGGGTTGGGTGGGGGCGTTTTTGGGGGTCGGGCCCGGGGTCACTTTGAATTTTGTGTCTAAAAAAAAAAAAAAAAAAAAAAAAAAAGAATTGAAAGCAGGGACTCAAATAGATATTTATACACTCATGTTTATAACAGCATTATTCACAGTAGCCCAAAGGTGCAAGCAACCCAAACTGAAGGATGAACTGGGTAAATCAAATTTGGTACATGCATACAATGGAATATTATTCAGCTTTAGGGAAGAAAATTCTGACACGTTACAACACGGATGAACCGTGAGGACATACCGCTAAGTGAAATAAGCCAAGCATAAACGATCAAATACTGCGTAATTCCGTTTATATGAGGTATCTAGAGTAGTCAAATTCACAGATACAGAAAATAGAATGGTTGGCCAGGGTTGGGGAGAAGGAACATGGGGAGTTATCATTTAGTAGGTACAGAGTTTCCATTTTGCTGTTTGAAGAAGTTCTGATGATGGTTGTATAACATTGTGACCGTATTTAATGCCACTGAACTGTGCACTTAAAAATGGTTATGATGGTAAATCATATGTGTGTTTTGCCACGATTTTTAAAAATAAGAAAATGCATAGTAACAGTATCACCAAAAAGGAATACAATTCAATGGTTTTTAGGTATTGACAGAGTTATGCAACCATTGTCACATCAATTTTAGAACATTCTCATCACTCCTCAATACTCACTCACCATCACCCTTCCCTCCAGTACTTGGCAACCGCGAATCTACTTTCTGTCTCTATGGATTTGCCTTTTCTGGATGTTTCACATAAATGGAACTATACATTATGTAGCCTTTTGTGTTTGGCTTTTTTTTTTTTTTTTTTTTCGAGACGGTGTCTCACTCTGTCACCCAGGCTGGAGTGCAGTGGCGCAATCTCAACTCATTGCAACCTCTGCCTCCTAAGCCCAAGCAGTCCTCCCACCTCAGCCTCCTGAGGAGCTGGGACCATAGGCACATGCCACCACACCTGGGTAATTTTTTGCGTTTCTAGTAGAGATGGGGTTTCACCATGTTGGCCAGGCTGGTCTTGAACTCCTGAGTTCAAGTGATCTTGCCCCTTGGCCTCTGAAAGTGCTGGGATTACAGGTGTGAGCCACCGCACCTGGCCCTGGCTTCTTTAACTTAGCATAATGCTTTCAAGATTCATTCATGTTATAGCATGTATCACTGTTTTATTCTTCCCCACCCCCAACAGAGTTTCACTCTTGTTGCCCAGGCTAAAGTGCAATGGCACTATCTTGGCTCACTGCAACCTCCACCTCCCAGGTTCAAGTGATTCTCCTGCCTCAACCTCCCAAGTAGCTGGGATTACAGGTGTGCACCACCACGTCCAGCTAACTTTTGTATTTTTAGTAGAGGTGGGGTTTCATCATGTTCGTCAGCCTGGTCTTGAACTCCTGACCTCAAGTGATCCGCCTACCTCATATTTTATTCCTTTTTATGGCTGAATTAATATTCTCCATTTTGTGTATCCATTCACCAGTTGATGGACATTCAAATTGCTTCTATTTCTGGCTAATTTTTTGATGTCAGAAAGTGAAAATTTATTTTATTGTATAAATGCAAAAATTACAGGAAAATATTTTAAAGCTTTAAAAAATGCCTAGTGACATGATACAGGAAAATCACAAAGCAGGAGAACTACACTAAATGAATAAATTTCATTAAAAATGTCTCACTGTATCTCAGATTTTGAAAGATTCCATTTCTGTGGAAGACAGTTGATTCTGTTGAAGATATAATGATCCCCCAATTTCATTAATAAGTGATGATAGCTACTGATCTATTTCTTTTGGGGAGGAGATAAGAACAATGTGTATAAATTCTGTGTACACATAATAAACACAATTTTCTGGATCCAGCATTAGCTCAGGGTTTCTGAAATTATTTTTATTTTATTTTAGATTTTAGATTCAGGGGGCACATGTGCAGGTTTGCTACATGGGTGTATATATTACGTGATGCGAAAGTTTGGGGTTCTAATGTTCACTCAAGTAGTGAACATAGTACCCAATAGGTAGGTTTTCAACCCTTCCCTCTTCCCTCACTCCCCCTTTTGGAATCTTCAGTGTTTATTGTTCCCATCTTTGGGGCCATGTGTAACCAATGTTTAGCTCACACTTATAAGTGAGAGCATGCAGTATTCGGTTTTCCGTTTCTGTGTTAATTTGCTTAGGATAATGGCCTCCAGCTACATCTATGTTGTTGGCAAATGTGTGATTTTATTCTTTTTTATGGCTGCATTTGGCTATTTTGAATAATGCTGCTAATGAACATTCATGTACAAGCTTTATGTGGACGTATATTTTCAGTTCTCTTGGAGATTTAGACATCAATGGAATTGCTGGATCATAGAGTTAACTCCTAACATTTTGAGTAACTGCTAAACTGTTTTTCACAGCAACTGCACCATTTAAAAAATTTCCAGCAATGTGTCAGTGTTCTAATTTCCCCAAATCATCACCAAAATCTGTTATTGTCTGTCTTTTTCATGATTGCCATCCTAGTAGGTTTGAAGTGTTACCTCACCGTGGTTTTGATTTGCATTTCCTAATGACTATTGATGTCGAACATCTTTTCATGTGCTTATTGGCCATGTGTTGTTTGTGCTTTGGGTGTCATGTCTTAGAAACCATTGCCTAATTCAAGATCACAAAGATGTATCCATCAGACTTACTCCTAAGATCTGCTCCTAAGCATTTTATAGTTTTAGCTCCTACATTTAGGCCTATGATTCATTTTGAGTTAGTTTTTATATATGGTGTGAGGAAGGGTCCAACTTCATTCTTTTGCATGAGGATATCCAGTTGTCCCAGCATCATTGTTGAAAAGACTGTACTTTATCCATTGAATGTTCTTGGCACTCTTGTTAAAAATCAATTGGCCATAAGTGTATGGGTTTATTTTTGACTGTCAGTTCTATTCTGCTGATCTATATGTCTATCCTTTTGCCATTATCACACTGTCTTGAATACTGTAGGGTGTTTTTTTTTATTTTTTGTTTTTGAGACAGGATCTTACTCTATCACCCAGGCTAGAGTGCGGTAGTGTGATCATAGCTCACTGCAATCTTCAAACTCCTGGGTTCAAGATATCCTCTTGCTTCATCTTCCCAAATAGCTGTGACTATAGGCATACACCATCAAGCCTGGCTAATTTTTAATTTTTTATAGAGATGGAGTCTTACTAGGTTGCCCGGGCTGGTCTCAAACTCCTGGCCTGAAGCGATCGTGTCACGTTGGCCTCCCAAAGTTCTGGGATTACAGGCATGAGCCACCTCACCCAGACTTAAATAGTTTTGCCATATGATTTGAAATTGGGAAGAGTGAATCCTCCAACTTTGTTCTTCTTTTTCAATATTGTTTTAGCTCTTCTGGGTTTCTTGCATTTCTATGTGAATTTTAGGATCAGCTTATTGATTCTGCAAAAAAACCAGCTGGGATTTTTGTAGGAATTGTGTTGGTTCTTCACATCAATTTGGGTAGTATTGTCACCTTAACAACATTAAGTTGCCTGATACATAAACATTTAATGTTTTTCCATTTATTTAGGTCTTATTTAATTTCTGTTAACAACATTTCATAGTTTTTAGTGTACAAATCCTCATATTCTTTATTTATTCCTGTGTATTATTCCTTTTGATGCTGTTGTAAGTAGAATTGTTTAACTTTATATTCAGATTGTTCATTGCTAATATATAGAAATATACTTGATTTTTGTATATCAATTGTGTACCCTACAATCTTGTTCAACTCATTTATTAGTTTTTATGGTTTCTATTTGTGTGTGTGAATCCAACTGACTTTTATATCTTCTGAAACACTTAACAGAATGCAGAGTCTTAACCAGTACTCAATCCATTTGTGTTTCTTCAATTTCTTTAAATGCCACATTGTCTCATAAGCCTTCCATCCGGTGAATAACTTATCAGTTCGCAATACCACTGGGTCATTCTTTTTCTCCTTCAATTTTTATCTGCAGGCTTGGGAACAATGGGCCGAGGCATTGTCATTTCTTTTGCAAGGGCCAGGATTCCTGTGATTGCTGTAGACTCAGACAAAAACCAGCTGGCAACTGCAAACAAGATAATAACCTCTGTCTTGGAAAAAGAAGCATCCAAAATGCAACAGAGTGGTCACCCTTGGTCAGGATCAAAACCCAGGTTAACTTCATCTATGAAGGAGCTTAGTAGTGTAGATTTAGTCATTGAAGCAGTATTTGAGGACATGAGCCTGAAGAAGCAGGTCTTTGCTGAACTCTCAGCTGTGTGCAAACCAGAAGCTTTTTTGTGCACCAATACTTCAGCCCTGGATGTTGATGAGATTGCTTCTTCCACAAATCGTCCTCATTTGGTCATTGGCACTCACTTCTTTTCACCAGCTCATATCATGAAGTTGTTAGAGGTTATTCCCAGCCGATACTCTTCCCCCACTACTATTGCCACTGTTATGAACTTATCAAAAAAGATTAAGAAGATTGGGGTTGTTGTAGGCAACTGTTTTGGATTTGTGGGGAATCGAATGTTGAATCCTTATTACAATCAGACATATTTCTTATTAGAAGAAGGCAGCAAGCCAGAGGAGGTAGATCAGGTGCTGGAAGAGTTTGGTTTTAAAATGGGACCTTTTAGAGTGTCCGATCTTGCTGGGTTGGATGTGGGCTGGAAATCTAGAAAGGGGCAAGGTCTTACTGGACCTACATTGCCTCCAGGAACTCCTGCCCGAAAAAGAGGCGATAGGAGATATTGCCCAATTCCTGATGTGCTCTGTGAATTAGGACGATTTGGCCAGAAGACAGGTAAGGGTTGGTATCAATATGACAAGCCATTGGGTAGGATTCACAAACCTGATCCCTGGCTTTCCAAATTCCTATCACAGTATAGAGAAACCCATCACATTGAACCACGTATCATCAGCCGGGATGAGATCCTCGAGCGCTGCTTATATTCACTTATCAATGAAGCATTCCGTATCTTGGGAGAAGGGATAGCTACTAGCCCAGAGCACATTGATGTTGTCTATTTACATGGATACGGATGGCCAAGGCACAGGGGCGGGCCCATGTTCTATGCTTCCACAGTTGGGTTGCCCACAGTTCTAGAGAAGTTGCAGAAATATTACAGACAGAACCCTGATATTCCCCAACTGGAGCCCAGTGACTATCTAAAAAAGCTGGCTTCTCAGGGAAACCCTCCCCTGAAAGAATGGCAAAGCTTGGCAGGCCCCCCTAGCAGTAAATTGTGATTCAGCCTCCCAGCTTATGCCCCACATGCTAGCATCAGGTAGTGCTCACTGAATTTCAATGTAATTAAATCCAAAAATCCAAAGTAAGATTGTTCTGAAATACAAAGCGAAAGAAATAATCGGTAAGAGTCTTCTGTGTGACGACGCTAATGGTCAGATCTTTAGGCGTGTGCTCCCCACACTTCTGAATCTGTCCCTATCAGATGAATTCAATGCATGAACGTGTGTGAATGTAATACCATAATAGCTGTTGAAAGAAGCTCAGGCATAAGTTATGATTCTCAAGTGTGTTGATCATTGGAGAAATGTGTCATCAATTAATAAATGATAAATGCAGCTAAGTCATACATTCATTTTGACCCCTTTCAACCTCACATAGTATTGATCGGAAGTCTTATGAATCATACATACACTCAACAAACATTAAAGTTGTAAGAAAAACACAACTGGAAATTGATCAGGGAACCGAGTACTTCAAACCAGCACAGGGAACTCAGGGTAGTGTGGTAAACCATGCTCAATATATCACTTCTGTGCAAGCCTCAGTAATGTTTGTGATCATTTCCCTAAGCCTAGGGGACGACCTAGTCTTTCCTCTTCTGCTTATGGAGAAATAATAGAAAGTAGTAAGTTGTTAACTTAGTGTAAGAAGGATCTTAGAGAACATCTAACCTTCTAGGAGTTCCCAATTCTGTGATAGAGTAATGATGCCAGTTCCCTGTTATGACAAGCCTTTGTGATTTTACATGTGGAAATGATTGAATCTTGAAAAATCTAAAATTGTTGCAAAACAAATTTTGTATAATTTTGTTATAAGAGTTCTCTTTTTACTTTTTGACTTGTGTAGTTAAAAATTAAGGGGCTGGTCAATACAAAAACTTGTACACAAATATTTATAGCAGAATTACTCATAATGGCCAAAAGCTAGATACAACCCAAATGTCTATTAACTAATGAATAGATAAGCCAAATCTGATATATCCATGGAGTGGACTATTATTCAGCCATAAAAAGAAATAAAGGGCCAGGCACAGTGGCTCATACCTGTAATTCCAGCACTTTGGGAGGCTGAGGCAGGAGGATTACTTGAGGCCAGAAATTCGAGACCAGCCTGGGCAACATAGCAAAACCCTGTCTCTACAAAAACGAAAAAGAAATTTAGCTGGACATGGCGGCACACGCATGTAATTCCAGCTACTTGGGAGGGTGAGGTGGGAGGATCTCTTGAGTCCAAGAGGTTGAGGCTGCAGTGAGCTGTGATCATGCCACTACACTCCAACCTGGGCAACAGAGTGAGACCCTGTCTCAAAAAAAAAAAGTATCTATTGATACATTTTACAAGATGAATCTTGAAGATGTTATGCTAAGTAAAAGAAGCCAGCCACAAAAGGCCACATGCTGTATGAACATTTATAGAAAATGTCCAAAACAGGTGAATCTCTAGAGACAGAAAGTACATTAGTGGTTGCCTAAGGCTAGAATTGTTGGGGAGTGACGAATGGGGAGTACAGGACTCATCTAATGGGTACAGGATTTCTTTATGGTTCATGAAAATGGTCTGAACTTATTGTGGTAATGGTCACATAACTGATTTTAAGTGAGTGAATTATATGGTATGTGAATTATATCTCAATAAAGTTGTTAGTAAATAAATGGAGCTGAAGATGTTATCCTTCAGTGTGGTGTAAATGGACTTTCACAATATTTTCACCTGTGAACCCAAACAAAATGATAAAAGTTCTGATGTGAAAATCTTCAGTGAATAAAGTTTCCCATTGTTAAAAAGGAAACAAAACCAGCAAAAAATTCAAGTGTGTTTTGAATTGTACAGAGCACAATTAATTGTGTTTGAAATGTATACTACTTCATTTTATATAATTTGGTTTGTGAATTTAAAAGATGTCAATGGAGATGATTCCTGAAACTACTGATTTTTGTCTCCTAAGTGATTTGTTTTCAAATTAATGTTAAAAAAAAAAAAAAGAAAACTCCACTAACTTTTTCTTCAAACCTGGAACTAATTTTATTTTGAGTTCTTATAATTTATTTTCACCCTACACTAGCCTCTAGATTGAGGTTTTGAAACTAGAGGGTCTGTGAATAGATTTTATGACTCAGTAACCCCTGAAATGTTATGGTAAAGTTTGTGTATATGTATCTGAATGAATTTCTTGGAAGACGGACGTACCATATCTTACACCGTTTTCTAAAAGGTATCATAATAAAGGTTAAGGACCAATAGAAAGTGGGAAGAGTGGCTGGACGTGGTGGCTCACACCTGTAATCCTAGCACTTTAGGAGACCGAGGTGAGCAGATCACTTGAGGTCAGGAGTTCGAGACCAGCCTGGCTAACATGGCGAAACCCTGTCTCTACCAAAAATACAAAAATTAGCCAGGCATGGCAGTGCATGCCTGTAGTCCCAGCTACTCAGGAGGCTGAAGCAGAAGAATCGCTTAAACCTGGGAGGCAGAAGTCATAGTGAGCCAAGATCACGCCACTGTACTCTAGCCTGGGTGACAGAGCAAGACTCCATCTCAAGGTAAAAAAAAAAAAAAAAAAAAAAGAAGAAGAAGAAAATGGGAAGATGAAATGTGAGTTTATTCCTTCTTATTTTACATCAAATGAAGCCAAACTAATTCTAATTTGCTGAGTCCTGCATATAATAGTAGTTAATATAATGAAATCTTTCAGGATATCCTCTCCTGTCCTTGAAAATGCACTTGCTTAAAAGGCTGATTTGGCTAATAATTTTAAAGCATATTTTTAAAAAGAAACCTCTGGATTACATTTTTAAAAATACGTTCTAATGAGAAT
Organism: Cacajao melanocephalus; assembly: GCA_963573385.1. Classification (NCBI taxonomy): domain Eukaryota; kingdom Metazoa; phylum Chordata; class Mammalia; order Primates; family Pitheciidae; genus Cacajao; species Cacajao melanocephalus. Next base: position 8,105 of record CAUYLG010028908.1, read on the forward strand.
TGACTCTGACGGGAATTATGTATTGGAAACACCCTTGAAGCTGTAAGACGCCCGGCTTTTAAGATGCTGTTAATGATGCTCCTTAAGTCGGTAAAGCCGCCATGCACCTGCAGTTTCTGTTTGTTTCCAGCAGGAACAGGTGTGCATGAGAGCGATAAAGTGAGGAATCCTAAATTCTCCTGATTAATGATGTTACAGAATTGTTAATGCAAATCATACTCTACTGCACTGTAGGAACCTATAGCTTTGTCTTTTAAATAGACACCTAGAAATCAGAAATATTGCAGCCCCACTAGATTATCTGCACCCTTTTGGTAGCCAATGATAAGACTAAATCAAGTTATCTGGACTACCTTTAAAAGCAGCTTTATGCAAGAACAGAATAGTTCTTGACTCTTCTTGGGACCGTCAGTACCATCTGCTTATCTTACCAGCTTACACATATTTCGAGATTAACAGACAAGTGACACTGCTTCCAGGCAGGACAGCAGCATTGCACAACTCCACTGCACACCATTCATACTGTGTACCAAGGGGTTGTCATCCACATAGAAATGATATGAACGACATCCCCTGGAATTGTCTAATTCCTAGTTTTGTTTTCAGGACACTCTGTGTAGCAGTTTCAAGCCAAAAACTCTTCTGGTTATTGCTGTATCTTTCTAAATAGTGGCTGGGAAAATCTCTATTTAGACTGGATCACTACTGGGACCAAATTTATAAGAAATGATTACATTTTGTTTGTTTTTTTAATATTATTTTCCTAGCACTCTGAGAAAGAGGAATATGAGAGAGATGAACAGAACTTTTAATTCTGGTCCAAAGAATTCCAGGGCATTTAATTTATTTTTATTTTTTGTAGAGACTCTGTTGCCCAGGCTAATCCCAAATTCCTGAGCTCAAGTGATCCTCCTGTCTTGGGCTCCCAAAGTGCTGAGATTACAGGCATGAGCCACTGTACCTGGCCTCCCAGGGCATTTCAATCGAAATATTTATGTGTTCTCTTTCACCCAACTTAAAGTAGCCTGGCAGAATGAGTGCCTGCAAGCATCTCATGAGATGACATGAGCAGAGCCGATGCAGTCACTCTTGTGCACATTTTCACTGTGCTTAGGGCTATTCCACATTCTCCAACAGGACACACAAACAGTTGCTAATTCCAGCTGTAGTGTGACATCCCTAGGATGAGCTTAGGGCAAAACCTTCTCCAACCGATCCTGAATGGACATGGATTTCCAAAGCTGGCCAAGGCCTGGCGTGTTGTTGATTTATGAATTGACTGTTAGCTCTCCCCCAAAGTTTTTCTTCTTATGTAAGAATAAATGTCCCAAATTTTAGCTAAGCATATAGTTGCCCAGAATACACAACATATTTGTCAGCTTCTCGTATATAAAATTGTGGACATGTGACTAAGTTGTAAACAATGGAATGTCAGAGGGAGTGTCACATGGCAGCTTCTGGGAACCGGCCTTCACAGTCAGATGATGTGCAGCCTTTGCCCATTTCTTTTTTTGTCTCTTCCTCCATCTTGCTGCCTGGAACACAGATGTGATGAGTGGAGCTGCAGCCACTAGACTAGACCATGAAGACAGAGGCCATGCCCTGGAATGAAGAGCAGTAGAGAGCTTGGGTCCCTGAGGAGCTCATGGAGCACCACTGCCACTCACTCTACCTTCCAGCAGTCATTTATGTGAGAGAGCAATCAACTCCTACAGTGGAGAATTTGGTGTTAAGTCTTTACTCATAACTAACCCTAATCTGAATGAATGCAAGTGAGATCCAAAAATGAGTAAGGTTTGGGGTTTTTTGTTTTTGTGTTGGGTTTTTTTTTCGTCAGTGCTATAGACAATTCTGATACACAAGTAGTTTTATTTACCTATTATTTAGGGATGGGGTTTCACTTTTGTCACCCAGGCTGGCATGCAATGGTGCGATCTCGGCTCAGTGCAGCCTCTGCCTCCTGGGTTCGAGTGATTCTCCTGTCTCAGCCTCCAAAGCAGCTGGGATACAGGGGCATGTCACCACGCCCAGCTAATTTTTATATTTTTCGTAGAGACGGGGTTTCACCATGTTGGCCAGACTGGTCTCGAACTCCTGACCTCAGATGATCCGTCCACCTTGGCTTCCTAAAGTGTTGGAATTATAGGTGTGAGCCACCACACCCGGCCACACAGGTAGTTATAAGAATCTAGTCTCATTAAACAAAAGTGTTTTTGCCAGTCTGATGTGTTTTTCAACTTGATGTTGAATTACTCAGAAATTTTTATATGTTCCACATTTGATTGTTGTGGGCAGACGGAGATGCTCAGTAAGAACCTGAGAATAGGGCTTTAAATAAACATTTAGTAGGAGATAGTCTCACAGGCCTACTTGAACTTCAGAATGCCTGTTATTTAATTAGAAACGAAAAACATTCATGAAGAAAAGATATATTAACAGAAGGATAGGTGGTCAACAGTAGCATAAAGGAAAAGAAGAAAAATTGGGAAAGCAGTATCTCTCAGCACCGACGACAAATACTAAATCTGGGGTCCATAAACTTTCTGCTCACTAGATCAGAGATCACCAAAATGCTGTGCCTCTACCCAAAAGAGTATGAAAAATGATCCATAAGGACGTAGGCAGAAAAAACTAGAACTGCCATTGCTACTTATTTTTGTCTACAAAAGAAGAACTTAATCTTGATTAATATTTTGTGTGCTGATGTACACTGTTGCCCCCAACAGGCTGCATCTCAGACAGCTGTGAGGTCTCCTGAGCAAAGCAGGCAACGTCCAAAATGCAGAGGTTAACAGGGGCATCTTCTCACTTTAATTTGCTTCCACATATTGAGAAATATTGCAGATTCTATGTGATGGGGTAAGTGGATATTCAGACTAAGTTATTTAATTTAAATAAACTAACCCTTACAAAAAATTCCTTGAGGGGAAACCCTCTTAAAAAATTTCCTTATGAATGGATAAAGAGAATGGGGTACACATACACAATGGAATATTGTTCACCCATAAAAAAGAATGAATCCTGTCATTCGTGACAACATGGAGGGCACTGGAAGACGTTAGTTAAGTGAAATAAGCGAGGAACAGAAAGCTAAGTACCATGTGTTCTCACTCATATGGGGAAGCATCTATGATCTCTTCTATGACCACTTCTATGATCTCATAGAAGTGAAAAATAGAACAGAGGTAGAGGCTGGGAAGGGTAGGGGGAAGGGAGGGGTAGGGAGAGATTTGTTAAAGGATAGGAAATTACACCTAGATTGGAGGAATAAGTTCTAGTGTTCTATACCACTGTAGGATGATATAGTTCACAGTAATATGTTATATAATTTCAAATAGCTGAAAGGAGAATATTGAATGTTCTAGACTCAGACAAATGATAAATCTTTGAGATGATGATATGCTAATTAGCCTGATCTGAACAGTATACAATGTGTGTATCAAAACATCACCATGTACCCCATGAATGTGTTTAGCTATTATTTGTTAATTAAAAAATAAAATTATTATAGGATTCCTTCAAAGAAAGCACAATTGAAGATAAACGAAGCAAGCAAAGGTGAGCAACAAGAAAGAGGCAGGGCTGGAAGTTCGGTGCCAGCTTTTAGTCAGCTGCATTACAAGGTAGAATGAGTTAGTCAAATCTGGCAAGAAGTTGGCTGAAAAAATGGAAATTATCAAGAAGATTATTAGAAATATTGATTTATGGCTGGGCACAGTGGCTCACACCTGTAATCCTAGCGCTTTGGGAGGCTGAGGCAGGTGGATCACCTGAGGTCAGGAGTTTAAGACCAGCCTGACCAATATGGTGAAACCCCCCTCTACTAAAAATACAAAAATTAGCTGGCGTGGTAGTGGGCACCTGTAATCCCAGCTACCCAGAAGGCTGAGGCAGGAGAATCACTTGAAGCCGGGAGGCAGAGGTTGCAGTGAGCCGAGATTGTGCCACTGCATTCCAACCTGGGCAACAGAGTGATACTCCCATCTCAAAAAAAATAATATTAATAAATTTTTTAAAAAAAGAAAAATTGATGTGTATACCTGCCATAAATAGTGAAGTTTGCCCTAAAAGTATATTGTCTTATGATATTAGCTAGTACTAATATGAAACCATCACATATTAGTAAGATGTTTTAATATATTATTTATTTCATCAATTATCTCATTTCTAAATTTCTCTTTTGTGTTATATAATGTACACATATATCAATATAATAGGAAAAGTATATGATTTGTAAGTCAATAAACATTCTGCATATTAGAAATATATGCTGAAATGGTCAGTGATGTGCTACCCCGATCCTCTTTCAGGAATGAAAGATTAATTCTCCCAGCTTCTAGAAGTGCTGCCAGAAGATGGCCTTCTTTGGGGACTGCTTTGCTCAAGGTCACACCTTCTTCCAAAGGTAATTTGCATCCAGTGAGTGCTCAGTGCAGTAGGCCCCTTGCCCTGGCTCTGCAGGGCTGACATAGTCCAGAGCTCTCAGTGGCTGACATTGCTTGGAATGAGGCCTTCTTCATGCTACAATGCAGCTCAACTTCATCCTCTGTTCATTCCAGCTTCTCTCTCCTTTCTTTCAAAGGTGTTAGTTCTGAGATCACTCCCTAAACCTTTTAGGTTTTTTGTTTGTTTATAATTTCAACTTAGAAATTATAATTTCTAATTTAGATTCAGGGGGGTATACATGCAGGTTTGTCACATGGGTATATTGTGTGATGCTGAGGTTTGGGTTATGACTGATAATTTTGCACCTGAGTCTCCATCTCAGAGTCTGCTTTCCAGGAAACCTAACCTACCACAGTGGAGGTGCATGATTCATAATGCGTGGCAGGCCAGGTGCGGCGGCTCACACCTGTAATCCCAGCACTTTGGGAGGCCGAGGCAGGTGGATCATCTGAGGTCAGGAGTTTGAGACCACCCTGACCAACATGGCAAAACCCCACCTCTACTAAAAATACAAAAAATTAGCCAGGTGTGGTGGTGTGTGCAGAGGGTGAGGAAGGAGAATTGCTTGAACCAGGGAGAGGGGGGGTTGCTGTGAGCCAAGACCACGCTGCTGCCCTCTAGCCTGGGTGGCCAAATGAGACTCCACCTCAAAAAAAAAAAAAAAGTACTTGGCAAGTGTCAACATACAAGCTGTCAACTCTTCGGTATTTGTTTAATAGACTTATTTTGATCTCACCTGCCGTCAATTTTTATAGAAAAGAATTTTCATTCTCTATTTCATGAATATAGAATTCTGCTGTTAGATCAAGCTTGTTAATTATGTTGCTCTAGTTTTCTACACAGCCTTGCCGATGTTTTATCTGTAATCTTACCTCCTTCTGATGAGCAGGGTCAATTACCCACACAAGGGTGGTTACTACCACCTTCCGGCACAAAGAGTCAGAAGTAACTGGAGGGGGGCAGCCATAGCTTAAGGGCTTCTCAGTGTATCTCTGGAGGAAGTATTTCCCCTCTAGGAACCAGGACTTGTAGATTACTCATGCGGGAATTAAAATTCCCCAAGGGGGCCACTTCTATTTCCACTATTTAATGTCTATAACCCTGCATGCTATCTATTGGGAACACAGTACTGTATGTGATTATTGATTTAGAGTATAAACTATATCCTGGAGAATGATACCCCATTTCATGAGGCATCATTTCAAAACTGGCACCTCAACAGTACCTGCAAAAATGTATCCCATTGCTCTAATAGGAAGGCTAGTGGCTTCTATGTGGCACAAAATGTGATTGGACTAGAGGATCCCACAGTCATAGATCCACTTCTGTACCTCTTTTGTTCTGAAGTATGCCCTTCCTCCTGACGCGGTATTATGTGAGGTATTGTACCACTCATTCAGATTCTAAGTCCTTGGAGAATGGTGCTGAAACCCTGTAGTCAGGAAAGAAAAACCCGTATCTGGAATATGTGTCAATTCCAGTCAAGACGATCACTGATCCTCCCAGAGGAGAAGAGTTCTGATGTAGTCGACTTACCACCAAGTGTTTGATCGGTATCCCTGAGTACCAGCCCCTGGGGTGCACCATTTACTAGTCTCTGGCTGGTAAACTGTACATGCAGCAACTAGATCAGCCTTGGTGAGTGCAAGCCTCTTGTGTTGGGCTCATGCATGGCCTCCATCCCTACAACCATGCCTACTCTGTTCATGGGCCAGTCATGCCAGTGCTAAGGTGGGCAGTGATGATGACTAGCTGACGTCAGCTAGCCTGGCTGCTCGGCCTACAGGTTGCTTAATTCATCCTCTGTGGTAGGTGTTCTTTGGAGGTCATTAACATGTGATCCACTGCTTTTCACATTTCGTTCCCACTCCCACAGGTCATCCATCTGTAAGTTCCCCAGGTCTCACTGTCCTCAGACTTCTAATATTTCTCCTTCTAGGCGTTGACCAACCATCCAAGCTGTTTACCATTGCCCCCATATTCTTACCTCAAGTAACTTCTCTGAGTCTTTGGATCTCTTCCCCCACCATCTGCCATGGCAGTTTCAAGGGTTAATCTAGCAGTGTATTCACAACATCTCCTAGAGTGCCTCGGCACTGAATCCTGTGTGCTGAACAGTGTTTCCATGTTGATAAACTCTACCTTCCACAGTGTATGTTCTGCCACTCACTTGATCTAGCACCCTCAGGGGCTGGTCCCACACATGCTCTCCTGGCTTCTGCTGAGATGGGTTGGCTACGTCCTACAGCACCTTAAGGGTATGATCCCTTTTCTCCCCTGGTGGTCTCAACACTTCCCTGGATGAGTGATTTCGTGACTTAACTCTAACGATTGTTCTAGGAGCATTTTCTGAGCTGGGCATGTGTTGTTGCACAGGATAGAAGCCTCTTCTCTTCCAGCAAGTGAGGAGCACTAGTGTTTAGTCGGGAAGGGCAGGTCACTTCTGCAGGCCCAGAACATTGAGGGGAATCTCAGAATTTGAGATTTTTCAGATTCATTGACCAGATGTCCCTATCCCAAGTCCTAGGGTGCCACTTCTTCCTGATCAAAGCCCTAACCTCATCGTCGTGGACTTACCATGAAAATCCGGCCTTCTGTAGAACTCCACTTTCCTTATAATTAAGTTCTGGGCCTGACACTCTGCTTTTTCTACCCTGTGGCTACAGGAGATGAGCTTCTACATATGCTGCCAGGGAAGTCCTGCAATGTTCACAGTTCATCTTACGTTGGTAATTAATCACCTTCTCACCTTTTATTGTATTCCTCCAGTGCAGCAATAGCCTCCAGCAATTTCTGATAAACATCCTAAATGCCTGAGACATTGCTTTCATTACTTCCTACCGATTTCCCATCCCAACTTCTCCACTGGTAAAAAGTTTGGTATTTTTTTTAGTTAAAACGTAAATAAATTTTATTTCTCAACAAAGGTTTCAAGTTAAATGTCTTAGTTGTCACTGAGAAAATGCAATTAAAATTAGATTTATACATATCCGTTTAGAAAAAGTCACTGACAATTATAAAGAATATTTAATTATGTAATCATTTAGTCATTTATTACACTGGTTGAATCCATTTTCTTTTTTTATTTTATTGCGTTTCAGGTTTTGGGGTACATGTGAAGAACATGCAGGATTGTTGCATAGGTACATACACGGCAATGTGGTTTGCTGCCTTCCTCCCCACCACCTATATCTGGCATTTCTCCCCATGTTATCCCTCCCCAAC